>VMDR010000837.1:0-171500 GCA_007922815.1 Macrotus californicus
AAGGAGTTCCCATAAGACTGTCAGCTGATTTCTCAAAAGAAACTTTATAGGCTAGAAGGACTGGCAAGAAGTATTCAAAATGATGAAAAACAAGGACCTACAATCTAAATTACTCTATCCAGCAAAGCTATCATTTAGAATTGAAGGGCAGATAAAGTGCTTCCCAGACAAGGTAAAACTAAAGGAGTTCATCATCACCAAGCCATTATTATATGAAATGCTAAAGGGAATTACCATATTTTGTAATATATAACACACACTATTTTGCCCAAATTTTTGAGGAAAAAATAAGGATATGCATTATACATAGGTAGTACTAATTCCATATCTCTATAAATATTTTTAATTATTTTATTTATGCTTATGTGTTAAAAGTGTAACTCTAGAAAAGTGTAACTCTAGAAAGCAATAACAATATCCATATGCAAAATAATACCCTTTATAATACAAAAATAAGTAAATAAGTAAATAAATAAATAATCAAATTGAAAAATTAAAGATTTTTTTCCTGAAAGTTTGGGCCAAAAACATGGGTGCACATTATACATGGCAAAACATGGACATATAAGAAAAAGAAGATCAAAACAATGAACTTAAAAATGGCAATAAATTCACAACTATCAATAATTGAATCCAAATAACAAACTAAGTAAACAAGAAGAACAGGAACAGAATTATAGATATGAAGATCATTTGGAGGGTTATTAGTTGGGAGGGGGAAGGGAGAAAGTGGGAAGAAATGTGCAGGGATTAAGAAGCACAAATTGGTAGGTACGAAGTAGACAGGGATGATAAGAACAGTATAGGTAATGGAGTAGCCAAAGAACTTATATGCATGACCTGTGGACATGAAGTAAAGGGGGATTGCTGGAGAGAATGGGAGTACTGGGTGGAGGGAGTCAAAGGGGAAAAAACGGGACAACTGTAAGAGCATAATCAATAAAATATACTTTATAAAATTTTACATGTGTAAATATAGCTCACCACTCTCTCCATTTCTTATTTTCCTGACTTGTTTTCTCAACCTCAGCACTGTTGACATTTTGAGCAAGACAATTCTTTGTTGGGAGCAGGAGATGGCTGTTCTGTGCATTGTAGGATGTTTAGCAACAGCTCTGGCCTCTACACCCAGATACCAGTGGCAGAACTCTCACCTGCCCCAGACACGACAACCAAAAACGTCTCCAGATATTGCCAAATTCCAGGGAAGAAGGAGAGGGGGTGAAAAAATTTTCCCTATTTGAGAACTGCAGCGCACCTCAAAGTCTGTATTTTTTTTTCACTTGATGGTTTTCTTCACGTGGAGCCTGTTAGAGGGTGAGCAGTTGTCCCAGTTTGCATGACATTGAGGAGTTTCCTAGGAGACAGAACTCTGAGTGCTAAGAAGAACAAAATTCTTACCAGACCTAGACAAATTAGTCATTCTACTGCGTGATATAGTCTTAAATTCTTGCAAATCCACCAATGTCTTTCTTTCATTTTGTCAGATAAATATTGTCTTGGTTAGGTATTGAATTCTTGGTCTTAGTTTATCTGCTCAGTAGCCTATGCATGTTATTGCTTCATTTTCTACCATAAAGTGGAGGCAGGTAAAAAAAATCTCAGTCTCATCTGATTGTGTTCCCTTTCTTAGTCATTTATTTTTCCTAGTTGGGATCTTGTAAGATTTTCTCTTCATCCTTACGGAGCAAGAATTTTACCAGAATGTACAAAATATACAACTTTATTTTTTCTCCCATCAGGCTTGCCTAGAATTCATTTAATTTTCTCAAACTTCAGATTCCTATTTCTTCAGCTCAGGAAATATTTCTACTATTATGTATTTAATTATTGTATCCCCTCCATCTCTATTTCTTTTTCTTTTTTAAGATAATTCCTTTAGTTCACATGTCAGGCCTCATAGGTTCAAATCTTTAATCTTTGTCTTTAGCAATTCCATCTCTTAGTAATTTTGCTCTGTGTTTTAAGACATTTCTTCCACTCTTTGCTTCTCAACGACTATTTTATCCCTCAATTTTCCTACTAGTTCTTTAATGTTAAATATCATCATGGGTTTTTCATCTCAGAAACTCTTTTTGGTACTGTTGTTGAATCTCCCTTAGGTTCCTGTGTTCGTTCAAGTTGATGCTTATTCAACAGGAGCCTAACAATTCAAGAGCCCCAGTGCACCTTGGGGAGTAGGGAGACTGTGTCACATGCTCTTACCTAATCCGGCCACTCCTTCCCTGCTGTTCATTTTACCTTCATTTACTCCTTTTCCAATGGTCTTCCTTTCTTTATATAGATTCAAGTTTCTGACCTGTATCATTTTCCTTCTTTCTAAAGAACTTCTTTTAACATTTCTTGTAAACTGTCTACTGATGACAAAGTCCCTCAATTTTTTTTTAGATTTTTTTTTTTTAATTTTCAGTCAGAGGGGAAGGAAGGGAGAGAGAGAGAGAAACATCAATGTATGGTTGCTTCCCACGCACCCCCCACTGGGAACCCAGCCCACAACTAAGGCATGTGCCCCAATCTGGGAATCAAACCTTCAACCCTCTGGTTTACAGGCCAGCACTCAATCCACTGAGCCACACCAGCCAAGGCAAATTCCATCAATTTTTTATTAAAGACTTTGTTTCTCCTTCACTTCTGAAGGATATATCATTGGATACAACACTCTAAGTCAATGCGTTTTTTTCTTTCAACACTTTATTTTTTTTAAATATATTTTATTGATTATGCTATTACAGTTGTCCCATTTTTCCTCCTCTATTCCCCTCCACACTGCACACCCCCTCACACCCACATTCCCCCTCTTTAGTTCATGTCCATGGGTCATATATATAAGTTCTTTGGCTTCTACATTTCCTATACTATTCTTAACCTCCCCCTGTCTATCTACCTACCATTTATGCTTCTTATTCCCTGTCCTTTTTCCCTCTCTCTCCCCATCCACTCCTCTGATGATAACCCTCCGTGTGATCTCCATTTCTGTGATTCTGTTCCTGTTCTAGTTGTTTGCTTAGAATTTTTTTTAGGTTCAGTTGTCGATAGTTGTGAGTTTGTTGTCATTTTACTGTTCATATTTTTACTCATCTTCTTTTTCTTAGGTAAGTCTCTTGAATATTTCATATAATAAGGGCTTGGTGATGATGAACTCCTTTAACTTGACCTTCTCTGGGAAGCACTTTATCTGTCCTTCCATTGTAAATGATAGCTTTGCTGGATAGAGTAATCTTTTTTTTTTACTTTAACATTTTATTATCTTTTAGTTCAGTTTATGTAAGAATCTGTATCGAAAGAATTCAAATCTACTGAATAAAAGTCATTTATAAAGCAAATTGAATAAGTTGTTGCAGGGGTAGCATTTAGTAAATTAAATAGTAAGAGCTCTGGGGGGAATCAGTAATTGATGTGCATTTGATTACAAAACAAACTGTTAGGGTACCGCGTACATTTACGCAACAATCAAATGCAGAATAACACCACAATGTACCTTTTCTTTGGTCATAAGAGAACTAAGTTTTAGAAGCTAAAGCTATTAAGTGTACAGCACTAAAACACTAAACAAAAATTTATTTTTAAGAAAAAAGTACTTTTTTCCATTTCCTGTTCTCGGCATCCATTTCAATTCTTTCCGGTGGAACCAAAGCCTCTGGAGCCCCGTTCGGTGTCGTCCAAACCCTGAACTTCCTCTATTTCTGGATAATAAATCCGTTCACAGATGAGCTGTGCGATCCAATCGCCTTTTTGAACTTCAAACTTCTCTTTGCCAAAATTGAACAGTTCAACACCAATATTTCCTCTGTAATCTTCATCTATGACACCAGCTCCTACATCTATGAAGTGTTTTGCAGCCAAGCCAGACCGTGGAGCTATTCTTCCATAGCACCCAGCAGGCAGAGCGATCTGAATGTCAGTTTTCACAAGGGCTTTCTCCATAGGTGGCACTGTGTAATTGTAGGCACTGTACAGGTCGTAGCCGGCCGCCCGTGCAGAGCCACGCCGCCCTCCTCCTCAGGCTGGGACTGCTTGCTGGGGGAGACGGTGTGTATCTCTTCAGAGCAGGGCATGGTGCAGCAGACGCATGCAGACGCGGGCGAGGAAGAGCTGGATAGAGTAATCTTGGATATAGGTCCTTGCCTTTCATGACTTGGAATACTTCTTTCCAGCTCCTTCTTGCCTGCAAGGTTTCTTTTGAGAAATCAGCTGACAGTCTTATGGGCACTCCTTTGTAGGTTACTATCTCCTTTTCTCTTGCTGCTTTTAAGATTCTCTCCTTATCTTTCATCTTGGGTAATGTAATGATGATGTGCCTTGGTGTGTTCCTCCTTGGGTCCAACTTCTTTGGGACTCTCTGAGCTTCCTGGACCCCCTGGAAGTCTATTTCCTTTGCCAGATTGGGGAAGTTCTCCTTCATTATTTGTTCAAATAAGTTTTCAATTTCTTTCTCTTCCTCTTCTCCTTCTGGCACCCCTATGATTTGGATGTTGGAACATTTAAAGACGTCCTGGAGGTTCCTAAGCTTCTCCTCATTTTTTTTTAATTCTTGTTTCTTCATTCCTTTCTGGTTGAATGTTTCTTTCTTCCCTTTGGTCCACACCATTGATTTGAGTCCCGGTTTCCTTCCCATCACTGTTGGTTCCCTGTACATTTTCCTTTATTTCACTTAGCATAGCCTTCATTTGTCCATCTAATTTGTGACCAAATTGAACCAAGTCTGTGAGCATCCTGATTACCAGTGTTTTGAACTGTGCTTCTGATAGGTTGGCTATCTCTTTGTCGTTTAGTTGTATTTTTTCTGGAGCTTTAATCTGTTCTTTCAATTGAGTCCTTTTTTTTTTTTTTTTTTTTTTTTTTTTTTTGTCTTGGCAGGCCTGTTATGTAGTAAGGGGCAGAGCCTTAGGTGTTCACCAGGGAAAGGTAACCACATTGCTGCAGTTGTGATGCTGTATGTGGGGGAGGGGTCCAAGAGGGAACAATGCCACTTACTGCGCTCTCTGCCAGTTTTTAGTCACTTCCCCTGCTGCCCACAGTCAAATTGGGCCCTTCTGGTGCTGATTCCTGGGTGGGTGGGCTTGTGTATGTTCTGGACCCTGTGGGTCTCTCCAACAAGCTCTCCTGTGAGGCTGGGAGTTTCTCCCATTGCTGCCGCCTCAACCCCCACAGGTGTTTTCACTCAGAGGCTTTGAGGCTTTGTTTCTCCGCTGGAACTCTGGGTTTCGTGGTCTGTCTCGCTCCCCAATTGTTCCTTCCAGTTTATCTGCACATGGGTGTGGGACTGCCCAGTCTGCCAGCCGCCACCTTGCCCAGTTCGCCAGCTGCTGCCTTGCCACGAGTCCTCTCCGCCTGGCTGCCAGTCTTCACCCCTTCTACCAGGTCTGGATGAATGTTTCTTCTTTAACTCCTTGGTTGACTTCCATACAGTTCAATTTTCAGTCAGTTCTGGTTGTTTTTTTGTTTTAAAATTTGTTATCCTTCTTTTGGTTGTGCGAGGAGGCACAGTGTGTCTACCTATGCCTCCATGTTGGCTGGAAGTCTCTTTCAACACTTTAAATACTTCACTGCACTCTCATTTGCATGGTTTCTGAACACAATTCTGACTTAATTCTTGTTCCTGCTCCTCTATAGGTAAGGAATTTCCATTTTTCCTACCCCTGGGCTTCTTTGAAGATGTTTTTCTCTTTGATTTTCTGTAATTTGAATATATGTCTAGATGTTGTTTGGAGATATTTTTTCTGCTTAATGTTTTTTGAGCTTTGTGGCTCTGTGGTTTGGTGTTTTGAGCAAGACAATTCTCATTAATTTGAAGAAATTCTGTCATTATTGCTTCACATATTTCTTCTGTTCCTCTCTCTTCTTTTTTCCAGTATTCCTATTACATGTATATAACAACTTTTATAATTGCCCCATAGTGCTTGCATATCCTGTTCTGACTTTTTCATTCTCTTTTCTCTCTACATTTTCTTGAAGTTTCTACTACAGTCCTTCAAGTTTATCGATTCTGTCCTCAGCCATATCCAGTCTATTCATACACTCTCAAAGGCATTCTATATTTTTGTTAAAGTGTTTTGTGATTATTAGACTTCTTTTGGGTTCTTAGAGTTTTCATCTCTCTTACATCATTCATCTGTTCTTGCATGTTGTCCACACTTTTTAAATTAGAGCCCTTAGTCTATTCATCATAGTTGTTTTAAATTCTGTTTGATAATTCCAACATTTCTGACATATGTGAGTCTGGTTCTGATGGTTGCTCTCTCTCTTCAAACTGTGCTTTTTGTCTTTTAATGTGCTTTGTAATTTTTGGTGGAAAGCCATCTATGATGTACAGGGTCAAAGAGACCCGGTACTGGTTCCCATTAAGGTTTCTGCTCCAGGAAACTGTGATTCTCTGTATCTACCTGTCCACCTCTGCAATTTGGGAGGCAGCTGTTTGCCCTGTGATCTCAATTCTCTGATGGACCCAATATGAGTTGTTGATTTTTAGTTTGTTAAGCCTTTTTTTTTTTCTTGCTTAAGGATAGGAGTAATTTCTCTAAGCTTTTTACATGCCAGACAGGAAACCAAAACTCCTCACTTCTGTTTACATCAACAACACTCCCATCTCTGCAGGCCAAAGTATAATTTCTTTTTTTTTGCTTCACCGGGGCTCTTTCCACTAACTCCAGGCTCTTGTTGAGCCACAGGGGGAGAAATCCTGCACCAACCCTCTGCAACAGAACAGCCAGAGGTGGGAGTGGCCTCTCACCCTCCAGCCCGGCATGCTAGCTGGCTTCAGCAGGCTCAGGAGAGGGGTGTGCATTGGGAAGAAGCCCAGTCACACTCAAGTTGACATATTCCCAGAACTCTCTTTACTCCACCTGTACCTAGTTAATTCCAAATCAAAAGTAGATTCTGCCTCTTCCCTTTATTTTCCTGCTGCCACCAGCTTGGCCCAGGTCCCCACTCTTTCTGCTCTCTCTTCCACACAGGGCATTCTACCAGCTTCCTCTCTGCAGGTCTCTTCCCAAACCAGCCCAGTTCAGGCCTCCCTATCAGGGAAGCACAACTTGGATCATTTCACTGCCTCCTCAGAAACTGCCAGTGTCTGCCCAGGACTTTCTGGATGAAGCACAACATGCCCCGTCCTGACATTTAGGACCAATCTACACTTCTAATCCTAACTGTCATTGATCCCCTACAAACAACCTACTCCCGGCCAAATTTAAATTGTAGACATTTTCCCGACACCTGGCATTTCTTATTCTGTGCCCTTGCCTTATCATTTCAACTCTGCCACCTAAAATCTTTTTGCAGTTTGCCAAATTCTTACCCATTCCTCAAACACCATCTCCTTCATGCACCCTATCCTCCTCCTCACAACCAAAAACTCTTCACTCTCACGCTCCTTTGTGAACCCCCCAGGCCACTTTTGCTTTCACCATTTAACACCTCTTGTAGCACAGTGTTACAGTACTTTGGGCACCTGCCTTTTCTAGTTCCTTGGGGACAGAATCTGTGCCATACTAATCTCCATATTCTCCCACAACATCCAGCATAGTACTTTGCAAACAGTAGTTGTTCAACAAATATATCTTTAATTGAAACCATTTGCTATTTTAAGAAGGCAGTCCATGGTTTTCAGCACATTCATTACAGTTTTGATGTATTAAACAAAACAGTTTACAGTATATCCTTGACATTCACAAGGGAAAGAAGGACCAGGGACCTTGAGGGATCCCAAACACTGGAATTCAGAAATGTTCATATATGCTCTCAGTTCCTCCCTCGTTGTGTTTCTGTCAGTAGCTAAGTATTTACCAACTCTCCACTTGTTAACTACACTTTCTGTCTGCACTTAATTTTTTCTCTTACTTAACGAAGTAAGAGTTTTCCCAAAGGAACAAAGTTGTAATCACTTCATGAATGTTACTGCACACGTGTTGTGAGTACACAGCCAGGAGGGGAATTTGTGCCCAAAGTGCCGTGTAGCATGTACCATTTGTTGTTTTTTTTTTTTATTTCCCAAAATGACAAATTACTATAAATTATGGAACTTAACCCATTTTTGTTTGTTTTATTTGTAACAAATAGTGACCACAGCTGTTAAATTCTTATTCCTAAGAAATTACTGAGAAGAATATCCCAATTACCTGCTACTTGCCATAGATAGAATTTAGTGCCAGCATTAACTCTAAGTTTGCAATGTTGCTCCCCAGCCTCCATTCATTTTTCCCTTTACCTCATTGAAACCACGCAGCTGCCACGATAACCAACATCGACGTTCTTAGCTGCCAGAGTAAGGCAAACTTTTTCTATTGACATTTTGTTGTGGTAAAATACACCTAACATAAAATTGACCAGTACTGACATTTAGTGCCTTCAAATGTTGTACAATCATCACCACCATCTAGTCCCCGATCTGTTGACATTTTTTTCTTTTCCTAATGGCTTTATGTTAAAATAAATTAGGACTAAAATAAACAAATAAATACTATTTTCTGCAATGTAAGCAGCTATTAACTTTGCAGAATGGGATATTTTAAATATCTTAGACTCACTAGCTCTTATCCAAATAAATAGCCTGAAGGAGAGAATCACGGTTTGTTCTCTCCATTGGTCCGCGTTGGAGCATTCTGAAGGTAATGTGTAATTGAGATTCATTTGCCTTGGGAGGAGGAGCAGGGAGGATGTGCTTTCTAGCTCCTGGCAGTAGGTTCCTGGAACTGTAACAAACCTGAATGAGGCACGGGAGACCCAAGACCTTGGCACATTTTCACCTAAGCCAAGTCACACCATTAAACCTAAGTTAAGAAATATCAATAACTTCCGAAAAGTGGATTGCAGTTTAGCATATTACCAGCTGTCAGCACCTCAGGAACTAAACTGAATGGTCAGGGAATTGAGATATGAAAAGTAAAGAAAGAAATCACATTAAAGGGTCTGTTTTAATATCATTTGTGGCATACCCACCCCCTTCCCACCACTGTCCCTCCCCAACAAATGAATAAAACACAAATAGTAAATAAAACCAGAGATTTGGTTTTGTTTTGAAAGAAATAGGAACAGAGAGATTACAAACTTCCAGAAGTATAAAAGCTGATGTCTCAAAGACCACGGCTCTTTCTACTTATAGTTTGTAATAGAGACCAGATGTTTTGAGTTTTTCCAAATAACTTCTCTCAAAGAAATAATGCTTTGGTCTTGGCATGTTTTTTATCTTAGGTGAATTATTCCTATCTTTTTTTTTTTCTTAACCTTCACACATGTTGTTTTCAGAAAATTCTAAAAGTAAATATCCCCTAACTGGGCTAATTTGATTTTGTAGCTATCCATTTTAACATTTAATACCTATCATACATAGGGGACTGGTTTTGAAAATTTGGAATTTAATGAGAAAAATGCATTTCTATAACTCTTTCAATGTACTGATATCCAGTTCTCTAGAAAATTATTTGAGAAAATTCGCACAAAAGGGTTAGCTAGCAAACTGAGACGGAAGGAGTGGCCCAATGTACATAAAAATGCCCAATCAAGACACATCTCTTCACAGCTGTTCCCTCTCCCCTTGACTAATTGGCAAGGTGGACAGATACACAAAGTCTCAGCAGCCAGGTATCCTAGTCCAAATCAGTACAATTTAGTGAATAAAATTACAATGTAATCACTTGAGCCTCAACGCGTCACACAAGCGGGCAATTCGGCTGGGTAGTGTCTTGGTCACACAGACAAGTTAATATAATCACACCACAGAATGCAAAATAAATAAATCTCTCTTTTTCCCACAGCCTGCCCACACAGCTTCTTTTATCAGCTGCCTCTTGAGCTCCTTAGACAGGCAGCCGCATCAGGCTGACATGCTGTCCACGGATACAGTCTTGGAGACACTCTCCGCAGAGCCTGGACTGGCTCTACGTAAAACTTCAGATCAGCACTCCACTCAGCTTCTTCCCCCCACAGCATGCTTGTTAAAACAATAGGACAGCAGGGGCAGTCTGAGCTCAAGTCAGGCCAGCTCAGTCTAGCTCAAGAACACAAAAGCTACCCAAGGAGCTGGAGCCCCCTTCCTGTCCACTGCATGGTAACGGGGCAGCTTACATGCCACCAAGTGTCCGCAGACCCCCAGGCCCCGCAGCTATCCCTGTCACATGGCTTCATGTGCTCTTGGGCCCACTAAGGCCAGCTCTGTGCTGTGCCAGCTGCAGGGAGGGAAGGGAGGACAGGCACTGTGCTCATCCAGAGCAGAGCACTGCCCCTCACCCTCTGCCCTTTCAGCGCCAACTTCAAACCCTGGTCTGCCAGCAAAACCTTTTGGCGTGTTTAGTTTTAGAGGACTCATTGACTTTAAGAAGCTCGGGAATAGTTGAATGCTATTGATTCTGAGAAAAGTAGATTTTTGGTGTCTCGGCTAAGAACTGACCCAAACCCAATAACATATTTGGTAAATATTTCACAAACCAAATATAAAGTATAAAACAGAAATCTCAGTCTCAGAACAAAACATCAGAGGATGCCTTGGGGAAACAGTTTGTCTGCAACAGGCTCATAAGCCAGAGACTTCCAGGGGGAAGAGGGTAACATGGGAAATAGGCAATGGCCAAAAGATGAAATATGGGCCTAAATTTTGGTGTCAGGGCTCTGGCCTTCCTCCAGTGGGACATATTAAAACCAGTATCAGAGGTGGGACAGCAGGAGCTGCTGGAATGACTCATTCTCCTGACACCGCCACCCAAACAGTTGGCAAGCTGCCCTGCTCCACCCTTCGGCATGATCTCACTAAAACATGTAAGCATCTGGTACATTCATCATCTTCTCTGGGGCGTGAATGAATGCTTAGGATGTAGATAATTTAGCAGGAATATATGTGTGTGTTATCATGCAGATAAGACAATTATTTCATAAGAGAAATAGAACCCGGATCATATTTGCCTGACTTTCGATCCTGCCAGCACCGCAGAAAAACACTCAGAGATATGTTCGATAGTCAGGAAATGGAAGCACAGAAGGAGAGAGAGATTACAGCCACTAACACGTGCTGTGCTCTTAGCCCTTTCTGGTGCATATCTGATTTCACAGGGAAAAGGAAAAGGCAAATGAGAGAAACAAAGAGGTCCCCACCCGGCATGCACACATTTTCCATACCAGTTTGTAACTGAGAATTAGAACATAGTCCTATAAATAAGGCAAAAGCATATAAACAGACCAGATGTTACAGATGCTATAAAATGGTCAAGAGAGAGACACGGGGGTGGTGGGGGGAGGGGGAGAGGGAGAACAACTAAATGAAAGAAAAATGTAAAACTGACTTTTCATCATAACTCTCTTTTGAGTCAACTCAGGGTACCCCACCTGATTCATTTCATGATGGCTATGCAGGTAGATAGGCACAGATGAACATACATGATTTTCTACTTTAAACTCAGTAAGGGTCAGACTTCGTATTTCTTTAATTTTATTGACTCAAATCTTGATTTTAAAAAAGTTAATATTCATTTTTTCTGATCTAATTGGGTAAGAATTAGAAGATGTAGGAGAAATTGGAAGGAAGTTAAATAGGACAAGTAAGAACAGTTTATCTGAACTTGAATTGACTGAGCTGTATAAAGAGGGAGGGGACCTAGCCACCATAGTACAAGCCATTGAGTCCACCATGTTCCCAGCGGTCATTGGGCAGCACCATTGGCCCAATCTAGCCTTGAGGCTTTCTAAGAAGGGGGGTATGTGAAGAGGGGTGAAGGGATATTTGAGGGAAACCAGTATCCAAGCAATCATTTGATTTTATTGGCAATCCTAAATTAGGTGTTTATGACTCAGAAAATACTTTTGCTTACATCACACTTAGAGTAGTTTTAATCACAGTTTAAGGTTCAGAAGATGTGACCAATGTAAAAGGTATTTCCTTTAATTTGGATTTATGCCATTCATTTAAAGAATGTACCAGCCTTATCATGCTCTGATCTCCCCCTTTCAACCTCTACTATCATTGTCAGCATTGGAGGGTGCATATGCATTTTTGTCCAAACAGACTTAGAGGTGCCTAACTGATCTGTCATAATTCTTTCAAACTTTTGGCCCTGTTTGGACCAACTCAATCCCCTTCCAGCTTGGAGAAATGAATGGCCCCCAGAGAATGATCTCCACACACCTCTTTGATTTGTCAGTGACTGCCATGTGAAAACAGCCATCTGCCCCTGTCTGGTTTCAGACCATCAATCTGTCCCATCCTCCTTGGGCAACCCGTGGTGTCTCCCATTTCTTACTAGTATTTGAGAGTCTTTCCCCGTAAGGTGAGCCATTGATTATGTGATGCCTTCAGAGGAGGTGGAATTAAAGATTATAGCATGATCATAGAAACCATGCCTGCCCAGTTGAATAAGAGAAAAAGGAAACAGAAAAGCATTTTAAAAGGGAGAGAATGGTTTTGTACTTCAAGAGTGTGCCCAAATTTAAAAAATGGGCAAAGGACTTGTATAGATGCTTCTCCAAAGAGGACATGCAGATGGTTAATAGACACATGAAAAAATGATCATCATTATTCAGCAGAGGAATGCATATTAAAACCACAATGAGATATCACCTCACACCTGTCAGAATGGCTATCATCAATAAATCAACAAACAACAAGTGTCAGCAAGGATGTAGAGAAAAGGGAACCCTTATGCACTGTTTGTGGGGATGCAGATTGGTGCAACTACTGTGGAAAGCAGTACAGAGTTACCTCAAAAAATTAAAAATGAAACTGCTTTATAACCTAGCAATTCCACTCCAGGAATATAACCAAAGAAACCTGAAACACTAATTTGAAAGAATATACACATCCCTATGTTCAGTGAAGCATTATTTACAATAACCAAGACCTATAAACAGCTCAAGTGCCCATCAATATATGTGTCGATAAAAAAGCTGTGGTACATTTACACAATGGAATACTCCTTAGCTGTAAAAAAGAGGGAAATCTTACCTTTTGTAATAGCATAGATAGACCTGGAAATTACTATGCTAAGTGAAATAAGCCAGCCAGAGAAAGGCAAATACTATATGATCTCACTTAGATGTGGAATCTAATGAGCCAAATAAATTGACAAACAAAATAGAAATAGACTCATAGATACACAGAACAGACTGACAGCTGTCAGAGAGGAGGGGATAGGGGGTTGGGTGAAAAAGGTGAAGAAATTAAGCAAAATAAAATAAAATGAAATCCTCATAGCCAGACAACAGGAAGCTGATTACCAGAGGGAAAGGGGGTGGGGGGGAGGTAAAAGAGGTAAAAAGGGAATAAATAATGGTATAAAGATACTTGGCTTGGGGTGGTGAACACACAACACAATATACAGATGATGTGTTATAGAATTGTACCACTAAAACCTGTATCATTTTACTCAGCAATATCACTCCAATAAATTCAATTAAAAAAAGGAGGGTGCCCACACCCCAGAGTCTGGAAGATCAAATAGCCCTTCAGGAGCCCTCTTTGTTCAGCCAAGTCCAGAGTGGTTTTTCCCTTTTTTGAACTCCCCTGGTATTTATTCATTTAACATTTGTTAAATGCCTACTAAGTGAGAGGTACTTTGAAAGCATATTTGTTTCTACAAATAGCCCTGCAACATAGTTGTTATTACCCACCCCACCCCACCCCACCACCACCATTATTTTAAAAATGGAAAAGTGGGGACAAAAGCTAAGTAACTTGGTGATGATCATGCTGCTAACAAACAGAAGAGTAAGGTTCAAACCCAGGTCAAAATCAGACCAAAGATCTCACTCTTTCTACAGGAAAAAAAAAAAAGATAAGCTGAGCTTTCTGTTTCACAGGTCTCATGGTCTAACGGAAGAGAGAGAATTTATATGTTTATTTTATTTTTAATTATAATTTTTAATAACAAGTCCCATATTAAACTATTGGCTTGTGAAGGGCAATCTCTGTGCCAAATAGTATCTGCCTTCATAAAGATATACAGCTGTCCAGCACCACACAAGCCCTCAATGAGGGAGTGGTGAACAGATCTGGGAATGGGGAAGGGTGAGTGAATACATAAATAGATTCTACGAAAGGCCATTGCCCACTTCTGAAGAGGTGAGTCTAAATTGTGAGTTTCTTAGTTTCCTCACAAACATATCATCTGATAAATGTGTTTAAAATATTGTCATGGTTTTAGAAGCTATTAGAAAAAGCCAATGAAAGGAAATCTGAAAGCCCATGGTTTATATGCTTAGAACTACTAACACGTTACACCACTGAACATGGTAATCTCCACAAACATAGAAGCTATGATAAATATAAGCAACATAAATAATTTGGCTAATATTCAAGAGAGCATGGACTTTTTTTTTTCTGAAGAAATTTAGAAGTAGAGGATATATATCTGATTCTTCCTGGACTTGACAACCACTTAACTAGCAAATGAAATAAAACCTGCAAGAGTTCTATTAAGAAAACTCTTACTTCAGAGGTGAAACTCCACAATACATAACTTCTCTCATTCTTTATCATAAATATAATAAATATAAAAATCAGATGAAAGGAACTCAACCCAGAGGAGGTGTTAACAACTACATATAATGTAGTATCAATAAATGATATCTTATTATCAAAAACACATAGACTTCAATGAAGGAAAGCCTTAACTTTACAATCATTTCACTTACGATTCATTATTCCTTTTCACTGAACTTGATTTTCCTAGAGATTTGATCTAAGGATAATAGCCAAGCAGTTCTATTTGTAAGATAGTTTGCTAGCAAACAGATACTTATGTTACAAGGTATTATTTTATTTTATGTTAAGATGTGGGCTGAGAATGTTATTTTATTTATTGCATAAGCATCATAATCAAAATCCCTTTGATGTTATATATGGAAAGCAATTAATGGGCCCATTTACTATCTTTAAATCTCCATTCTAAACTTTAATACTCTAAATCAAGTTTTTGCTAATTTCATTTGTCACATTTTGAATGCATCTTCTAGGCTTATCTCTTTAAAAGTGAATTAGATAACCTGACTACATTAAGTATGGTTTGTTTTATATACATGTTTATCATAAGAGCATTAACATACCAAATATCCAACCAGGATGGGTCATTAAAATATATAACCAATACAAATTAAAACATAATTATTAAAACATCTTAAACCAAGAGAAAGAGTACAGGCACACAAGAAATTATCAGATAAATATTTTTAGTATTTTACATTAGAAACATGGGTCTGGTTCACTCCATGGATGAAAGCTGAAGTTGCACAGTGGACAAGATCACCAAAGAAGAAAGTCATGAAAGAGGAAGATGAACAAAGGATGGAAGCCTAATGCAAATATTTCCGACTGGGTGATGAAGGCAAGGGGCAAAGCTGGGGAATCCAAAGGACAAGCCAGGGGAGTAGGAGGTGAATTGAGGTGGTACGCTCAATGAAACAGGTAGTGAGAGGCATCAGTTACTATGGACTTTGGAATTTCGGAGACCAGAGAGCAGGTAGTGCCATTACTAGGATCTGAGTAAGTCAGCCCAACACCTGTCCACAACTCAGCCACCTCCCATGACACACGTACATGTCTTCATATGGGCTGTCTTTCAACAGGCTGAAAAAGGACATGATATTGTAAGATGTTTTTTCTGAGAAATTAACACAAACACTGACAACACAGAAACCACACCCTCTAAATGGGTTTTCTTCTTATGTGTCAGTATACCTTGAAGATCAACTTTCAAAATACAATTTTATATATATATATGTAATATATACATAAAATATATAAATAATAATGTATTTCCCTATATATGAGTACATATATATACATATATGAAGGAAAATGTCTTATTAAGTAACACTCTATTGGCAGAATAAAACTCAAGAAGTGACACAAAAACATGTGAGTACTCAAAGACAGGTGAACTTTAATGTGTGATGTTGTGGTACGGTAAGTAATATCCCCCAAAGATATCCATGTTCTAATCCCTGGAATCTGTAAATGTTATTTTATATGCCCAAAGGGACTTTGCAGATGTGATTACATTAAGGATCTTGAAATGGGGAGATTATCCTGGATTATCTACTAGACCCTAAATATAATCACAAGCATTATTATAAGAGGGATGCATAGGCAGATTTGATTTAGAAGAGGGAGAACAGGAAGTAAGGGTTGTGACAATGGAAGCAAGAGGGAGAGAGGAAGGGGACAGGCCAAGGAAGGCAGGTGGCCTCCAGAAGCTAGAAAAGTCCAAGAAACATTCTCCCTTCAAGCCTCCAGAAGGAGCCAGTCCTGATGACACCATGACTTTAGCCCAATAAAACTGTGTTTAGGCTTCTGGCTTCCAGACCTGTAAGAACATAAATTTCTGTTGTTTCAAGTCACTAAATTGGCGATAATTTGTTGTAGCAGCAACAGAAAACTAATACAGACGCACTTTGGAAAAATATCCTCATTTACAGCACAACATGAGATTGCATGATTTTCCCTGGGAAAAGCAAGCTACCCTCTTTAACGGACATGCCCTAAGTGTAAGCCTTTCTCTTTTTATTTATCTCCAGTGAACAGAGCCATTTGTAGAACCTGATGAACACTTGTGCGGTCACAGGTCAGCAGGGGGATGTTGGCCCTGTGGGTAGGGGGAGGTTTGAAAAGGAAGATTTGAAAGAGATTGGACAAAGGTGGACAAGAAAGAAGGGAAAACTGATTTTGCTGCCCTGAAGAGATCAAAGAAGAGCCCCAGCAAGAGGCTGCTTTTTGTTTGGGACTCAGAAGAGCGCCTTCAGGCCTCTAAGCTTGAGGAGCATATTGTAAGGTCGGCAAGTGTTGGGGTGGAGGATAGGGAAACAACCAGAAATTCTCAAAGACTTGAGAAAATGTGCTGCTTCATCTTAAAATGTCATCAAAATGTTTAAATGTCATCAAAATGCTTGTCCTCAGAAAAAGTATTGACAATAAAACAAAAAGAATAACTTGAAGAAAATCACAATAAAATTCTCCTTGCGATAACACCTACAGCTCAGTGAGCAGACCTCTCCAACGATGGACTAAGTTCTAGAAGGCCTAGAGCATGACAGTGAAATACAAGAAGAACGACACGATATAAGGAATGCACACAGACGGTGCAAGGGGAGAGAGTCCCTGAGAAAGCTTGGGGAACTAGCAGAGTAAGTGGTAGGCATGCAGTGCTTAAAACGTCAAGGACACAGGCATTCAAGGGGCAGGCAGAACCAGAGACGTCAAAGAGAAAAGGAAGGAGCCATTCGAATTTTGTGAGAAAAATCAAGGGAGAATGGTAGGAAGGCTGAAGACCAGCAGGATCGACGCTGTCAAAGCAGTAAAGACTAACAAATGACAGTAGCAATGAGGAGATCAAAGTGAACCAAATTTTCACGGGGTGCTGGGAACAGAGCCAGGGAGTGGAGGAGTGACAAGCGAACCAGCCAGACAAAGTGGAGGGGCAGACAAGGTGCATGAGAAGCAGAGGAGAGACCACACCTGGTGACTGAATCAAGATGCCTCGTAAAGGTGCCCTGTCTATTGGAAGATGCACCTGTGAAATGTGTTACTAGTAATAAATAGTCAAGTATGCAAACGATTTACTTTCATAGGGAAGGGTAAGAGAGAAGGAGGAAGTAGGGAATATCACTTTAATATCACTCTTAATTAACTTACATTCTGATGTGATTTCTGGAAATAACGGGAAATAAGAGAGTTGCAGCTAGTGCACTGGGAATTGCCCATGACCCTGCAATTTAAAAGAATCCTCTGGTTGCACCGTAAAAGAGGGCAAATGGAAAGGCGAGACAGGTTAGGAGGTCACTGCAGTAATACGGGAAAGTCATGAGAATGGAACCTATTCATAGGCCAAGGGAGCATCTTAGAAATGGAACTAAGCAATAAGAGAGACTGGGGGGCAGGGGAGTGAATGGAGTTGCACAGGACAAAAAGAGGCAGACTCTGGGAGGTGCTTGCCCTAGCTGGACAGAGGCCACTTTAGATTTCCCAGCTGGAGCACAGACAGACAGGAGTGTAAGTAAATTGCAGGTAGAGGGTGGGAAGCTACCAGAAAACACATGGATGACCTCAATTTTCTCAATGACTCATGAGACAAAGTTGTCTGCTGAGAGTGAGGGGGCAGGAATTGCAAATAGGTCTTCAGAGGCCTGCTGAGGTCTATAAATAGTCTTCTAACTAATTAGCACCGAGGAGTGAGAGTTTTAGTCTATCTGAACTCACTAGAAGCCTGCTGGCAACCACCCATTGGGTACCACGCACCCAGCCCTCTGCCCACTGCTGTGTGTGGTTAGCCCTACAAAGACCTATGATACAGACACAATTAATAGGCCTAACTTATAGAGCTTTGCATCCACTGAAGTCTTAGCCATATTTAAACAGTATTAAGGCTTTGAAGAAACTATTTATTCCAAAGTGGTAGCTTCTTAAAAAATGGTTTAGATTATAGTTGTGAATTTTTATTTGCATTTTCAAAACATATGGCTGGTAATTATGTTATATATGATATATACATAAGATATGTGTATATGTACTCATATATACATTTAGAGATATAGATATATATAATTATAGCAACCATTCATTCAGTATATCTTTGTTGAGCACATTCTATGAGCCAAGAACTATGCTAGACACTAGAGAGACAATAATGAGTGAAAATGGGTAAGTGTACTATTATGGAGTGAATAGTCAGATGGTTAACACAGAAGACACTCAAATGAATGGAAAATTATAATGTGATTAGTGTGTAAAGAGCTGTACACAATGCAATGAGGAGATATAATCAACACAGATCAGGAGTTAAGGGATAACTGATTCCATTCTACCTTAGGCCACAGAGCAACATGTCCACGTCCCTGTCCCTGACGACATTACAATTCCTTTGGAGGTCGTGAATCATTGTCTACCCCTCTGTTTATGGCACTTGGCACAGGACCACACACACAGCAGTGCTCAGTGTGTGCGTGATCGCTAGACTGCTGCCATGAGATGTTCATCAGCACTATCAGTGACCTTTCTTCTACCAAAATACTAGAAATGGGCACCATGGAAATAATGGAACACCCCCATCGTCTTGCCAATTTGTCAGGAACAACACACTCAGAAGCTACTGCATGGGCTCTCTCATCCCCAAATGTGGGGCATCATTGACATTTTTCCTTTTAAAAGAGTGCAAATCACAGTGTTTTTTGCACTGATGTACTTTGAGGACCTGCGTACTTGTTTCCTCTTGATTTTCAGGGCAACTTCCTTTGACCCACAAAGGTTATCAAGGGAAATGGGGAATAATTATGATAGGGGTGCAGAGTTTCTTTTTGGGATGATGAAAGATTTCTGGAAATGGATAATGTGTTGGATGCACAACGTCATGAATGTACTTAGTGTGCTGAATTATACAGTTAAAATGGTTTAAATGGTAAATTTTATGTTGTGTATATTTTACACCATGACTGCCCTCTCCCCAGCCCCAGCCAGTGTGGCTCAGTTGGGAGGGCATCATCCCACAACCTAAAAGGTTGCCAGTCCGACGTCAGTAGGACACAAGCCTGGGTTGCAAGTTTGGTTCCTGGTTGGGGTGCAGAAAGAAGGAAGACAATCGATGTTCCTCTCTCACATTGATGTTTCTCTGCCCCTCTCTCTTTCTTCCTCCCTCCCCCTCACTCTAAAATCAAAAATAAAAATAAAATTTTAAAAAGTCCCCCCAAAACTAAGGCTTAGAAATTTTTTGAATAGAAAAAAATACTGATTATGAATGAGTGTCAGCTTTTTCTTAAAGCCTTGCAATGGTTCCCCTTTTTTCCTGACCAAATCCCTCTCTGTACAACCAGGCCTTTCATGGCCAGATCCTGCTTGTCTCCTCCTACATCCATCCTTCTTGAACCCTATGTTCCCACCAGGCCAAACAGCTTGCAACCTCCCATTATGCATCACTTGTAGATGCCTCGGTGCTTTACATGCACAGGGTTCAATCTCTGGGATGCTGATGCAGCCCCCATCTGCCAACTGGAACACGCCTTCTCATGCACCTCAGCTTAGCCTTATCTAGAGAAGTTTTACCTACACCCATTTCAAATTTCCCCAACCCTCATGAGGGAATGACTGCTCTCTCTCTTTTACTTCTTCACTTTCCCTTGTGTAAATCATTATCATGGAAATATAACATGAAATGCACTAGTTTATTTATAGGTCTATCTTTCTGTCCTGTATCATGAGGTGGGGGGCAGGGGCAAAGCCTTTGTCTTATTTATGTTGTCTGATTTAAGATCAGACTGTGCCCTGGCTGGTGTGGCTAGGTGGATTGAGTACCCGCCTGCAAACCAAAGGATCGCTGGTTGGATTCCCAGTCAGGTCACGTGCTTGGATTGTGGGCCAGGTCCCCAGTAGGAGGCGTGCAAGAGGCAACCACACATTGATGTTTCTCTCCCTCTTTTTCTCCCTCCCTTCCCCTCTCTCTAAAAATAAATAAATTAAAGCTTTTTTTTTTTTTTTAAAGATCAAACTGTGTGACCTTGGACCAGATATTTAATCTCTTTTTAGGTTTGTTTCATCTTACATACAATAGGAATAATGATAGTCTCTATGTCACAGAGTATGCATAGGTATGAGAAATATATGAACTAGTCCATGTGGAGTACTTAGGGTCTGGTACACAATGAACAATAAAGTGTTTGAAGAAAGAAAATACATAACTAGGAACAATTGCTCATTGGTTAAAAGGTTAAACATTGAATGAAGGTCAAGAGTCAACTAGAAGATGAATAATGTATCCCAGATGCTTACTGAGAAAGGCATAGGAAGAAGTGGAGTGACTGCAATAATGTAGAGAACTCCTTTGGGTGTGTGTACCATACTGTAGTCAAAATAACTCCAAGGACTTCCCAAGTTTCAAGTCTCTGCCATAAACAATTTCACTCTCTCCAGACCCAGCTCTATCAAGCTACAGAGTTTCTTATAACCAAATATCATAGTCATCTTAGGAAACAAAAATAAAAACTCAATGAAACCAATAAGAAAGGCTTATTCTAATAGTCTTGAACACTAGACCAGTGGAGGATCTTCATACTTTAAAAACTATAAGGTGCTCCTGCTGTAGACATTTAGAGACTTCTGAGTAAGTTTTCAATACTGACTCAACCACACCAAACTTTGGGTGAATTAACCTCACCCCTGGAATTTATATCAGTAAGTAACCCTTTCTCCAAGTCGGCCGGGCTGAGGATGTGAATTCTTATTTTACATGAGCAGATGATGGCTATTTTCAAAGTACGTAGCTGTCTTGTGCAGTGGAGACAAAACATTACGTGACCCATACAGATCATTTCTTACAAGGCAAAACTCACTGCAGTGAACATTGCCAGAGTCTCCTGTCACTGTACCTGTGCAGTCCCATTGAAGCTGACTCCACACTCAGTCAGTCCCAGGGTGGAGCTTGTGACCCAGGCCTAAGCTATCAGCGTGTCTTATTTCCTAGTCCTCTGATGATCATGGATCATACGTGACCTGGTCAGAGCCAAGGAAATGCAATGACATTTTCACTGCATCTTCTAAGAAAGAGACTCTCACTCATAACCTAAAACATGAGAGAATGAATGCGTTAGCAGAGACCTTGCTGGTACCCATAAAACTCTAAGCTAAAGTCAACATAATAGAAGGCAGAACAAAGAAATAAAGATTCAAAAATAAGCAGGTGCTACTGATACACCAGAGCTCTGAATCAAGTTCTGTCTGAAGCCATCATCCCCTTCTCAGCTTCTGAGCCAATAAACTCCCTCTTTGACAAAGCCAGTTTGGGTTGGGTTTTCTGTAACTGCAACTAAATAATCCCATCTGGCTTTCCTCAAAGCCAGTCTTCCCACCCCCGCTCCCCCCCGGGAGCTCCACACACTCTGATTCCATAAAAAAGATAACTGGTTTCTCTAGTTGGGCATGAATCAGGGCATATTCAAGAGGGTAAGTGTCTGGGTAAGAAAATCTCTCCTTTGGGGATGGCTGTGGTTCACATTTCTGTGTGGGCTAGGAAACTCCTATAAATTTCACCTGTTGACACATTTCCTTTGCAAGCATTTTGCTAATTCAGGGGGAGGAGCCGGAAACAGAGGCGTGAGGCAAAATATGAATGATTGTGCAGGAAGCAATATAGCTGATGGCCTTTTAGCAAAAGGCTGGCATGTGGGCACATGCGGTGTGAATTCACGGTGGAGGAACTAATCGGGCAACGTTATCTGATCTGGAACGACAAGAAAAAGAAAGAGTCTCTTTCCTTTCCCCTGGTTTCATGTGTCTGAAAGCCCTTACCAAGGTGTCAGGCTGGCATTGGAAGTATCCAACTAGTAACCCTTGACTTTGAATTGTGCTAAAGTGGGGACCTGGGATCTGGGTGTTTTTCCAGGGACCAACTGTCACTTCAGTGTCAGAATGGAGCTGGACTTTTGTTCTATAAGCACAGGGCACGGTCTGGATTGAAAACAAAAGTCAAGCATGCTGACGCTTGAGTATAAAGAAGCAAGGAGTTTCACAAGTTCTTTTGAGTAATGGAGGCTGGCTTAGGCCTGGGGCTGAGGAGGCTGTGGGAGCAGAACCGGAGTCGGTGAGGATATTTTCTCCATGGAAATGAACAGCCCAAAGCAATACTGTGAACAATCTGAGTCCAAGCAGCTCTCGTGGAAGGCAGCAGAACTTGCAGCAAGGGGCTTAGACTTACTTGGGTAGCAGGGCTGGTTTCAAAGCTTGCTTCCATCCCTGCCTGACTCCGTAGCCTCAAACAAGTTAGTTATCATTTCGGAATGTTTCCGCATCTGTAAACATCAGTTAGGTTCTTGGGAGAAGCAAGTTAGCTGAATTACAGCCAGAGTCCATTGACTACCTGAAGAAATCAAATAAATGGCAACTGCACAATTTCACGTAACCTGGGGAGACCTGTGCTGAACACGGGGGTGCAGGTACGTAGACATGGAGACCTTCTTCTCATTTGGCAGGAAGGGGGACTGAAGTTCTGTTTCATCTACCGTGATTTGCTGGAGAATATCCAGAGAAAAAACACCAATTTGAAGCCAAACCTCTACATTTTTCTGGGTTTTTCTAAGCTCAGCAAAATTGTGTTTCTAAATGGCTGAACAACTAACTCTGTGACTCCAAACTGGCTAGACATAAACCTATATCAAAAGATTTTCTTTTTTTTTTGGGGGGGGGTGTCAGTTTCTTAAGCCCAACACTGGGTTTTATTCCTCTTTTTAGGCCAGATCCATAACACAGTGCCTCAGTGGTTGCTCATAAAATGCTGATACTCTTATCTGGGAAAATGAATTCTTCATCAGGCCAACCAACCTAAACTTCTGTTGGGAAGGTGCTCAAGGAAGGAAGGAAGGAAGGAAGAGTGGCTCTCTCAGTGTATCAGTTAGGGTAAGGGCTACTTTTTTTGCTATGAGCTAAAAAAATGACTACAAAATTCAGTGACTAAGAAGAGTTTATTTCTTTACCACACAACAGGCCAATGATGAATGATCCAGCTGCACAAGGTCATTCTGAAATCCCCAAGCCCTGTCCTCACCAGCATGATCAAAGCCCAGTCACTGGCTTGAGGACATGAAAGAGAACCTGGAGAAGTGCACACACTATTCTAAAGGCTGAGCCCAGGAGTAGCAGTGCACTTGGCTCCTACCCCCATTCTACGAGTAGGAACTGTCACACGGCCACACCCAGCAGCGAGCGAGGCTGCAGAATGTATGCACAGTTACTGTGAAGAGGATTAAAGACAAGCCATGTAATATTTGCAAGACACATATATAATAACAGACTTGCATCCTGAATATATAAAGTGTTCTCAATACTCAACGATTAGAAAACCAAGAACTCAAAAACAATGAACAAAAGATTTGAACAAACACTAAAGAATATAGACAGGTGGCCAATAAGCGCATGTTCGACTTCATCAGTTATTAGTCATTAGGGACATGCAAGGTACCCCAACACATCTATTAAAATGGCTAAAACTACAAAGATGAACTACATTAATTATCAGGAGAGAGATAGAGGAATTAGAACTCTCTTGCATTGCTAGAGTGGGAATCTAAAATGGCACAACCGAGGGAAACAGGCTGTCAGTTTCCTAAAAGGTTAAATGTATAATACTGTATAACCCATTCTTCTTTTCCCTAGATATTTACCCAACAAAAAAGAAAGCATACATTCATACACAGATTTATACATCAATGTTCACGGCAGCTTTATTCGTAATATCCAAACTATGGAAAAAGTCAAAGTCCATCAAAAGTTGTGTGGATAAGCAAACTATAATATCCATCCAGTGAAATACTACTCACCAATAAAAAAAAATGAACTCTTAAAATATACACAGCATGGATAAATCTAAAATAATTACACTGAATGAAAGAAGCCAGACCAAAAAAGAGTACATACTATATGATTGCATTTATATAAAATTCTAGAAAATGCAAACTAATCTGTTGTAACAGAAAGCTGATCAGTGAAGAAGAGATAAGGCAGAGAGGGACAGAGATGGGGACAATGACAAAAGGGCACGAGGAAACTTTTTGGAGTGATAGAGATGTTCTCTGTCTTGAGTGTGGTGATGCCTTCATGGGTATAGACATGTCAAAATTAGTAACTTGTACACTCTCAGAATGTACAGTTTTTGTATGTCAGTTCTAAATCAATTAAAAAAGGTATGCCCTGCCCTGGCTGGTGTAGCTCAGTGGATTGAGCGCAGGCTGCGAACCAGAGGGTCGCCAGTTCGATTCCCAGTCAGGGCACATGCCTGGGCGGCGGGCCAGGTCCCCAGTGGGGGCCAAGTGAGAGGCAACCACACATTGATGTTTCTCTCCCTCTCTTTCTCCCTCCCTTCCCCTCTGTCTAAAAATAAATAAAATCTTTTAAAAAAAAAAAGGTATGCCCTTTTTATGGATAATGAGGAGAACAGAATATGGTGGTCAATCAGAAGTATCCTCCGTACATAGTTTCTGTTCGTTACTTTGTTATCAAGTGCTAGGAGACACTGGACCAGAGGAAGGGAGACTATGGAAGAAAAATTCCTGCTGAGAAATAAGATTTAAGGCCTACGGTTCGAGCGCCAATTTCTGGCTCAGTGCTCCTCAAGCACCAGCTGCGCTTCCACCTCTGGTCTTGATTCTTTGCAGTGAACACATCCAGTCCTGCCCAATCCCCATAAAATCCTCACCCACTCTCAACCCACAGCACCGGCTGCCCGTGACTGCCCACCAGCCTGTGCGCTGCCTGCCAGACCGGCCCTGCCGGCACCATGCCCCACTCAATTCAGCCCAGTGGACAAGTTTCCAGCTTGGTGATGCTGACCTGGCCCCCAGGTCATTTCATTGTCCCTGATGTTTTCAACGGAGTGAGAAAAACTACTGTATCTGCATCCCATTGAAACTTCCTTAAAACATTTCCACAGAATTTTAGTTAGCATCAGTGGGACTTTTTCTCTCAACACAGCTTGAAAAGATATTCTCAAGCCTAAGCCCTTGGCTTCCACCATGCCCCTTCCCAACAGCACCATGCATTCATTTTGGTGACACTTGGAATCTCCCTGGGTGAAAGGCTGAAATATATACAGGCATCACAAAAGAATCCTAGAAGGCTTGGCAGGATTACTCTAAGAATTTTATCCATCCACTCCAAGAAATTTCTTCTGTTGATCTTTAGGATTACTACTGAAACAGCCAAGGCTTTTGCTGATTTCCCCCAGAACGTTGTCCTTGATGGCGCACAGTTATGCGGCATTGCCAATGCAAACTTTTCTTTTTCCTCCGAATGGCTCAAAGTGGGATTCCAGAACTAAATAAGATATAAGCCTATATAAGAGTAAGAAGATTTAAGGATTATAATTGATTCTCATAAACTTGGTTCAGAAGAGCAAGGAAAGTAAGTTTCATCTTCTTCCAGCATGTACTCAGCACGTACTGTTATGCACCACCCACCGGTGAGATGTGTCTCAGAGACCATGTGTGAGAGTGTGTGTGGGTGAGTGTGAAGTACGCTAGGGTCGGTGGAGCTTGACCAACAGAAACTGCTAACTGAAGTCATTAGCTGCTGAGGAATCAAGGAAACCTATGGGGAGAGAAGGAGCAGAGAGACTGGCAGAGGTTAGCAGAGTTGCATTACATCAGAACGACGACATTGGGGCTGTTCTGTTGACTGCAGGCCTTACCTCTTGGGTGCTTGGGGCAGAATTAGCAAAAACAAACCATAGAAAAGCCTTTTCTCTAGCCCAAATTCTTAGTAGGCAGTCATGTGGGGGTAATCGTGCCTTTGTCTGGCTCCTACTCCTTCCTGGCCCTCAGACCCTCAGATTTCTGCCTGAATGGAAAGAACTCCTGCTGCTTTTGCATCTTCGTGAAGTGGGCGGGGCAGAGAAAGAGAGGTAGCTCCACTCACAGAGGCCCTACCATCCTGTCAAGGGCCCTGGCAGTTACCTTTCCCCACAAGGAGAAAGGCAAGGAGGAGGCTGGTAGTGATTGACCACCTAGCTGATGTCGGGCACCATGCTAGGTGATTTCTCCTTCAATATCTAATTTCACCCTTTCAGTGACCCAAGAGAAGGGAGTTATTAACCCCATTTTCACAGAATAGGAGAATAATTTAACCTCAAGAAGGTTGGATAAGTTGCCAAAACTTCACAGCTACTTTGTGATGGGCTGGAGATTTGTTTCCATATCTGTGAAGGTGGGCGTTGGCTCATTAGTGGGGATGAGGGGATTGCACAAGATTCAGTGTCCTGAATTATGAAAGTCAGGTACTCGGAGATAAGTGATATCCAGGTCTGAGAGAGAGAGATCTGTTCCTGCCTCCAGCCATGAGAATATTTTGGTGGTGTGGAGCCTCTCATTTTCAGACAATTTATAAGAAAACAGAGTCAATTCAACTGCTTTTGCTAGAGAAACTTTCCTTTTTTGTTTTGTTTTTTGAGATGTTGTTGTAAACAAAGATTTCAAGATATTTGATTCCGGTCTAGAAGCCAATGCGATAAAAATAGAGAAGCAAAACTGACATGCCAATAAAGGAAATTAATTTAATAACAGCACTCACTCTGTCTCTTAAAGCCTGCCCCAACAGGTAATCCCAAATACTTTCGGAGTGAGAGCCTGGCCACTGCCGGAGTCAAAAGCCTCTTGCCTATGGCCACAGAAGGCAAACAGGAATGCATGTTTACCCAAACACTGACACACAGCTAACCCACGTTCCCAAGCCTCCCCTGCAGGGAGGTGTGGCCGTGGTCTGGCATCATTCCTGCTCTGGTCAGTGAAAAGTGAGCAGAATGGACGTGCACCAATCCCATGTCTGGATCGCAAGACCACAAGCAGCCCTCCACGTGCTCTTCTCTTTCCAGCTGGCCCACCTCCTGGGACTGTCTTGGGAGCCACATGTTGAACCTCATGGAGCCAAAAGATGGAAAGAGCCCAAGGCCCAGGGCCCAGACCCTTCAGTGACGTCACAGAGAAGAGCTGCTCAACCAGAAGTACCAGCCTTAGACTGTTACATGATCAAGACATAAACTTTTAATATGTAAAGCTGCTACTTTGGAGGCTCCGGGATTTTTGTCCCTTGGATTTGTGGCCCACCTACAGAAAGTGTGAGAAAAGTTTGGAAAACATTTTCTTTATGTGATTGAGAAAGCAGAATGCAACTGTTGCCACCAAGAATATACCGCATCAAAGGATAAAGTCATAAAATAAAACATGGCTTTTTAGAGCAATTGTGGGAGAAGACCCAAGTAAATCAGTGAAAACGAGTGAATGATAGGGTTTTATGTAGTTTTATTGGAGTAAATAAAAAATAGTCTAAACAACCACTGCCTGCCAGAAATCCTCCGAGATGTGCTTTTGTGAATATACAGAAGATTATCTGAACTTAGGGCCAGTTGTTTGGGCGCAACGTGGCATTTTGAAGTGCTGGAGGGTGCTTAATACAGTTCTTTTCTCCAACACTTTCAATGCACCCTTCCTGCAGATGTGTTTAGTCTAGTAACATGTACTGTCTGTGATTATCCGAGCAACAAGTAAATTTCACTTCTGTTTCTGTTAAATGCTACGAATTCCAAGGTGTGGCACTACATTTAATGAGGCTTCTTGAATTGGTACCCTTTATATGGCATGAGGGAAGTAAAGTATATGACTGGAAGGAAGTCTCAACCATAGTTAGATGATGAAAGGTTTGCTGTAAAAGGTGAATCTTCAAGAACAAAAAGAATCCTGAAATAGACAGGCAATGACGATGTAACAGTTTGAGATGGAAGGGATTTATACCAAGACTTCCAGTGCATAGATGTTGCAAGGTTCTCTGAAGTCTTAATTGCTTTACCTCTGTAGGTAACCAGGGATTATCTCTGGAACATAATTTACCTTTGTCATGATGCAGATTGAGAAGATCAAAGCTGTTTCCAGGGCCGATTCATGCATCTATCTGCCAGGTAGAGGGATGAGAGAGGCTGAACAGCCTACCTGCACAGGACCCAGAAGTGTGAGAACAAATTGCTTTCCCTTTCAACACACTGAGAAGACACCCAAAGGTGGCATGCTGGATCTTTAGAGCTGAAATCCAGCATGAGTGGATCTGTGCTCTGCTCCAGGACTCTTTAGGATGCTACAATTTGTGTGTGGCTGGCCCTTTAAAGACAGTGCTGGGCCAGAGAAACCTCATCCAAAAGAATTAGTCAGTTTGTTTTAGCAACTGCTTCCTGTGCCCTGGTCTCCCATTACTTCATCTGCATTCCACAGATGCTGACTCTGTCCCCCCCTAAACCCCCTGTGTGGGTTTCATAATCTCCTAGGGAACTCCCAGTACCGAGCCCTGGTGGCCCCACGGATACCGCCTCTTGGGTCATGAGTGGAACCTGATGCCCTCATCCAGCTTCTCTGGTTGCAACCCTACCTGCCCCAGATTTCAGGTCTGCGTCAGAGGCTGCTACAGGGGGAGGTAGGGAGGTGACCCTGTTTGGTGCTGCCCAGGGCAGCCTCCCCCATGCAATTCCAAGCAGCTAAAAATAGGTCTGAATCCAGCGGTTGCTTGGTAAGGTTTCATTTAGAGGGCTGCACCTTGAGGACTGCCTGTGCCTTTATCCAGCAGCTCAGAGCCCTTCCTCACACTTTCTCCCACTGCTGAGCTGTGGTCTTCAGAGAAATCCTCTTGGATGCATTAAGCACTTTGGATGTAAGAGAAAGACTTGCTTAAAATAGAGTTTATTGGCTGGGAAATACAATTTAGTCCAAGGGAGCGGCAGGCTTTGGGTAGAGCAGGATCCATAGGGAGTCAAAGATTTATCTCCCTCCCTCCTCGAAAGAGTGAGTCCAATGACAGGCCAGGCCTGCTACCGGCCACAACTTGCACCCCAACACCTACAACTCCAGGGGAAGGAGCCAGTCTACTGTGACAGCCCCAGGACAAAATGTCCCGAGAAAAGTCTGACTGGCCCAGTCTGGGCCTTGTGCTCCTCTCTGAACCAATCACTGTGATGACCAGACCCAGCCCAGAGCCCGCCCATGCTGGTAAGGCTCTGGGCCTTCACATCATATTGAAAGGGCTTTCTCTGCAGAAAATTAAGCTCAACAGTAGTTTCCACTTTGTTATGACCAACTGTCATTTTTAGGTCTTATCTTTGCGGACATGGTCACCACTCCTCCCTCCTTCAAACACTCCGTCCATCTTTGGGCACACCCCATTCTCCTGGTTTTCTTCTTAACCAGCCCTTTCTTCCCCAGTCTCTTTGTCTGACCTCCATCATCTCCCAAAACTCCTCATGCTGGAGACTCAAAGCTCAGGCCTTGACCTCTCTCTCTATTGTCTTCTGTCTACATTCCATTGGTAATCTCATTCTGTCTTGTGACCTTAAATGCTATCTGTTTGCTCTGGACTCCAAGTTTGTATCTGACCACCACCCAATCAAGGGCTCCAGAGTCCTCCTGCACTTGGGTAACCAACTGGTACCTCAAATAAACACACCCAGCCCTGAGCTTCTGATTGTCCCCTACCCCAATGGCTCCTCCAAGGCCTTCTCCTTGCCTTCGATAAACAGCTCATTCGTACAGCTGCTCAGGCCAGAAAACTCAAAAACTTCTTTACCTCCACTTTTTAATCCTATGCCCCATCCAAGCAATCAACAAATAATGTCATTCTACCTTTAAATTCAGACTCTATTTCTCACCTGCTCCACCGCTGCCAGGCTGTGCCAAGTCATGTCATGTCTCAGCAGCATAATCACAATCGCCTCCTAACTGGTCCTCTTTGGATGTTCTCTAATCTCAGCCATCAGAGTGAACCTGTGAACATGATAAGATAATGAGTTCCTCTGGTCAGCACCCCGAAGTGACCCTCAACTCACTCAGAGTAAAGCTCTTACACAGTCTGTAAAACCCTATACTACCTCCCCACCACCATCCCTCCCCATTTTCTCTCTGATGTGATCTACTGACCTTCTTCCCTCCTTCCGCTCCAGTCATATGAGCTTTCTTACTGTTCCTCTCACTCACCGAACACAGTGATGCCTCAGGGCCTTTGCACATATGTGTGTATACATATGTGTATGTATACACATGTGAATATGTACATATATTTTTTTTTATTGCTTTTACTCTCCCTTTCCCTCTGTCCTTGTGAGTTGTCATAATGACCCTCTTTGCATCCAAATTCTTCATTATATGGAAATGCACATCTTGCATGTGGCTGAGAAGGTTGACTTACATCTTCACTCATGGGGCTTGGGGGCACTGCACCTTGTGCTTCACCTGTGTCTCCCATCCCTCTCAGCACTCTGCAAGGGCTCTACGTGGTAGTATCAGTTCTCTCAAAATAACCCATTCCCCAGTAAGCGGTGACATCACCCCTGGTTGGACTTGGCCAAAGCATGCCGTTCTAACAGGGGGCCATGTGAGGCAGGAGAAAAGCACTGGGTCTTGTTGGCCTGATCACACATAGCACCTGATGGCACCCATGCCCACAAATGAGGCACTTTCCATGCACAGAAGGGACAAGGCCCACTTGGGCATACAAAGCCATGCTCAGGGCAGTTTCATTCTCCTGCATGATCTGTCTGCAGATGATCCACTCCAGGGATTATCTCAGAAGGGCAGCGGCCTCCGGTCCATTTGGCCTTTGCACCGTCATTGCTTCTCTCTTGCACCCTTGGTGCCTGCCTGCGGCCTGCAGCCCGGCAGTTGCTGGGAGGGGATCAGGAAGGAGAGTCCACCGCATCCCTGGGCAGCTATTTCTGTCAACTGAAAAGGCCATTTAAGCAAAACACTTAATTACCTTTCCTCCTCCCTGCAACCCCTGGGAAAGCAGGAGGCAGTCAGATAATGAGCTTAGAGAGAGCAAGCAGCTCCGCGAGGGTTGAGATTTTCATCAGGCTTTGGAGTGACCTCATGTGATCCCCTCACGAAATGGGGAGCAGCGAGAAGAGCAAGAGGGCGGAATAAACAGGCTCATCTGCAGAGCAGCTTCATTATTTCCCCCACCACATGGCAAATTTCTAGAACATTAGAGAGCTTTTGATTCCCAGGCAAAGCCACCAGGCCTGGCCTCTGAGATGGGGGATCCTCAACCTGCTCAGCTGTCTTCCCTGTGTTGCCCTTAGCAGTTGACTCCCTGCTTGGGGCCTGGGGTTGCTGACTGATAAAATGAGGACTTTGCACCTAGCAGGCCCTAAGATACCTTTAAATTCTCTAATGCTAAAACAATTGCTTGGGTGTAGAAGGGTTGGGAAGGTGGAATCCCCTCCATGCTGGTGGCCTGGCTGCACTGGGGGAGGTGCTGCAGTTGAGTTCTCCAGGGTGTGGGTCGGGTCAGTGGAGGCCACCCTCCTGGGGTTGCCAGAACCAGTCACTGGGGACTTGCATGCCAAATGAAAGGGCTAAAGTGCTGAGCTGGAAGGTGAGAGAAGGCACTGGCTTTCAGGGAGAGCCTGGCCTCTTCAAAGAGCTCCGTCCTGGGGGTAGGACAGACTGCCTGCCTCTGTGGTTGAGCTCCCTGGGCGCTGTGTTTGGGCTCCTGCCACTTTGACCTCAATGTGTCTCATGGGTTCCATCCCCTTGTTTGCCCTGCTTGGACCTGGCATCCACCCTGTGCCAGCCCAACACAAGACTGAGGCCTCGCAGCCTCCACCACCTGGTCCTGTCCAGTCGCCACACACCGAGTGCTATCCCATGCCTGGAATGTCAGCCCACCCACGTCTTTCCTGCTCTCCAGCCCTCTGGCCCGCCCTCTGGGGCCTGGCTTCACATCTCCCGCACAGATGCTGCCATCTTGCCCCAGCCTGGGTGGTGACTCTGCACTGCTTCCTGGTCCCTCCATGGAGACTGTTTTGGTGAGGGGGAGTCAGGGCGAGACAGGAAGGGAGATAGAAGGCCACCTCACCCCAGTGGGAGCCAGCTTGGGGTACTGAGAGAGTCATTCCATCTTGTTCATTCATCAAATCATTGAGGGCCTATCATGCCAGCACTGAGCACAGACAAAACCACCTCCTCCTACAGACTATAGAGCTGGGAAAACAGATGAGAACTAAAGCAAGTATGTGAAAAATTCAATTAAATGAATAACTAAAAAATATTTAAAACAAAAAGAATAAGTGTGTTAGAGTGTAACCACTACTGTGGAGAAAAATAAAGCAGTGAAGGAAGACAGGAAGGAGTTTGCAGTTTTAGATAAAGTGGGCAGATAAACTCTCACAGAGAAGAGACAGTTGATTAAAAATCTAATGGATAGGAGAAACGAAGCCATGCAGATGTCTGTGGAAAGAAGACTCATGGGCAGAGGCAATAACAAGTGCACATATTTGTGTATACATATGTGTATATACGTGTGTATACATGTATATATATATACACACACATACGCACACACATAATATAAAATGAAAACAAGAATGGGAATTTCTGAGGTTGAAAATCACTGATGGGGCTGTATGGAGCTGCTTATATCAGACCCCAAAGAGTTAAGTCCAATCTTAGCTAACAGCACCTACCGATGAGTCCCAGGGCAGGGCTCAGCATTATGGTGTTAAAGGTAACAGCTGCCTTATTACAACAGAGAACTCCATATACATTAGTACCCACACAATGTCACCTGTCTGTGAATTCAGCAGAATTTTGTTGTCAGAATAACACAGTATTGCCCCTGCTACATCTTCGAACTACACATTCATTAATAGAAACAGTACCTCTGGCACCTCTATGCAACACTGAGTCCAAAAAAAGGCTCATTCTGGAATGTGGTCCCAAAGCCAGTAATGACAGTCATTATGACGTGTATCAATAGCAAAGGATCTGTAATTACTTTTACATTTTTGCTGGTATCATTGTTGATTCTCTGAATTGTATATCTCTCTTGATATAATCATGTGTTCACGTAACCTATCCATATGCAAAATTTCATTGCAAGTTTTTAAAAATTGAGGGAGATATGCCTGTTAGAATGTTTATTAGCTATGCTTATTACCGTTTTGTTTCAAATTGAACCTCAAATTGCAGTGAAAGTGACTTTACTATCATGGAGTGGGATTTAGCCCAAATCAAGTCAATCAAGTGCTTCAGAATTTATTGTTGGAATGAACACATGAAGACAAAATTTCTCCTCTCCTCTGTATTGAGCTCTGATGACTTCAGCTGTCTGCCAAAAATGAGGGGAAGGAGAGAAATTAACGTTCACAAGAAAACTCAGTGGGAAAATGTGACTTTGCCAGATTTGTGTTTATTGCTCCAGTGATTCCTAATCTTACCCATGCCCAGTTCTCCTCTCCTAAGTGGCCATGTGACAAGTTCGAGCCCACGAAATGACAGTGGGGGCACGCAGTTGTTTCTGGGCTGAGTTATGCATGAATGTGTAACACCTTCCCTTCCTGCAGTGTTCACATGAAAATTCAGCAAGCTATGTGTTTGTTTGTTTTTCTGTGCCTGCATTAGGCTTCCATTTAAAAAAAAAAAGTAAAATAAGAGGTGGTCCTGAGTATATTTTGCCCTCCGTGTTCTAAAAGTTCTGCCATCTGGTAGCTCCATTCACCAGGGTTCTTATTTTGATTCATGGGATAATGAACAGAATACCTTCTCCCCATGCCCAAGGTCCAAAGGAGGGAGAATATCAGAGCCTCAATGAGAGATTCAGGTGTTCTTGATTTATTGAGGGAGAGCACCTTCCAGGAAACACTGGTGAGGGAGAGAGGGAGGGAAGCAAGGAGGCAGAGGAAGGAGCTGAGCAAGGCTGTTGTCTCAAGTGCAGTCCAGCCCTGGCCTGATCCACAGTGGGAGGTGGAGGGAGCTCCAGACCATAATCAGGACTGCAGAGTTATCTTCGCTCCTTCTCAACCTTGATGCAAAAGATCTGGTTCTATCTTTTATACCCCCTATCAGTCAGTTAATTGGCTACGTGCCCCCCAACCTCAACAGCAGAGCAAGTTTTCTTGAAAAGGTTATTCCCATTAGCCGCAGGAAATGTTTTGGAAAAGCAGCCGCTTCTGGGAGCCAGTATATCTAAAATTGTGTGGATGGAAAACATGCATTTCCCAAGTCAGTCAAGAGGATGGAAATGATGGTGAACAAAGCCACATCTCCTTCCTGGAGCCATGTTTTTACCTCTTATGGATACAGCACATATAACAGCATTTGTTGAAAAGTCTACTACCTCCTGAAGTGCAGCTTCATCCACATGAGTGTCACATTCAAGCTGGTCCCTCAGCTGCTTTGTTAAAAGGCTTTTCCACGGTTTTATCCACTTGGCAACTTCTGAATGGTATGGTATAGTATAGAATCGGTGACCCCATCACTATATACCCACTGCCAAACTTCCTTAGCCATGGAGTGAATCTTTGATCTAAGGAGATGTTATGTGTGATCCCATGTCAGTGAATCAAACACTTTGAGCTTTTGGATAGTGCAATGGTCATGGTCTTGTGGGCAGAAAAGACCAATCCACATCCAGAATATGTACCAATCCCAGTGAGCCTGAGTCACTGCTCTATTCAGGATGAGAGGGGACCTATGTAATAGACTTGCCACAAGTGCATTTCTGGTTGCTCCAGGAGCTCAGTTTTATTGAGCTAATAGGGCTGACTTTCAGTGGCAGTGATAGTTTAATCAGCCTTGGGCCTATGCATAGCCTCCCTTTCTGCCTTCATTATTGCTCCGTTCATGAGCCCATTACTCATACACTAGGGAAGCCAAGGGCAGAGGCTGATATTCACTGGCCAAGTCATCCTGTCTGTTTGTTTTTTTAGTACTTCTGCTACAGTGGCTCTTGGTGGGTGTTTATATGCAATACAAAAATCTTCACATTTTGTGACTAATCCCATAGGTTCTATATCTCTTAAAAACCAATCGAGTCATTTGTCATTTCCCCAGAGCCTGCGTATATTCTTACCTTGAGCCACTTCTCTTTCTGCACAAAGCGAATGACCAGATGCAATACTGGCACAAAGCCCTGCCCATTGAAGGAGTTCCCTCACCAGTTTCTTCCAGGGCCACAAGGGAGGCTGTGCGTGTTACAGCAGCAGTCCATTTCCGGCTGTGTCGGTACACCCAGCTAGTCCACCTGTGAGTCAGCCTTGGGTTTTCTCCTCCATCGTGGTCATATGAAATCCCCTTTATGGCAACAGATGTGAGCTGAGGCAGGGACATTAGTGCAGAGGAGAAGGTGACATTGAGGTCTGGGCCATCAGCTTATATGTATCCTCTGGACCTTCTCAAGTCCAATCCAGGATGTACCACTTCCATCCTACAACAGATTGTTGCTGGGTCTGTTGGCCCTTATATCTTGCGGGGCTGAAGGAACCCAGCTCACGATAGGCTCTTTGGCATGTGCTCAATGATATTTATCCCATGTTCAGATGGTCTACCTCTACTAGAGCCCAATAACCTGTCAAGAGATATTTTTCAAATGGTATACAGTTCTCTGCCACAGATAGCATGGCCTTGCTCCAGAACCCCAAAAGTCTGTGCTGGAATTCTTCTCTGGGAGCTTACTAGAGCCTCTACTCAGCATCTCTTTCTACCCAGACTCCTCTAGGACCTTGAGTCTGCTAGAGCAGATCATCCACACAGCAGGGCTGCTTTTACTGCAAGGACTTTTCTTGCTCTGGGGCTAATGCAAAACTAGCAGCCTTCCATGCCCACTAACAGGTAACTCAGAGAAATATTCTCAAATACAGAATGTACAGCCTTCAAAACCCTAAAATATCTAACAATTGTTGTGTTTCTCTCTTAGTAGCCGTGGGTACAAGGTCACTTACTTGTCACCTACTTGTCACTTACTTTGTTCCTTACTAAGAACAACGTACTTGCTCCTTATTTTGGAGGGCCTATTTTGGCCCAGACCACTGGACACCTATACCCTTCACTGTTGTAGGTTCCTGAATCTTTGGAGACTATCTCCCATTCTCTATAGCATTTATCTTCCTAAGGCATCCAGTGTACTTGCCATAGTGGATCAATTTTCTCCAGAATGTCCAGTCAACCCAGACTTTTTCAGTTTATATTATGACAGAGTGCAGGAGAATCAACATATCCTTCAGACTAGGTTGTGACTATATACTGTTGCCCATCCTATATGAATGCTAACTGCTTTTGTGCCTCTTACCTAATGGAAAAAAATGCATCAACCAGAATGATAGTTGCACACCCCATACCTGAGGCTGTGACGATCTACTCTAGTGAAGTTAACATGTCCTACAGAACAGCTATATTTGAAGGCACTACCCTGATTATGCTTGTGATAGTTCACTGTTGTATGCCATGATCTGTCTGGTTTTGCAAAGGTCACGCAGGTGATTATAATCAAAACCACTGCTTTAGTGTTGTTGTTCAAGTCATTTAGAGTTGCAGTCATCTCTGTCACTCTTTCCAGGATGCAGTATTGCCTTTGATTTACTACTCTGGTGGGAAGGGGCTTCCACTTGGCTATTTCTACTACAATAGTTCTCCCTCCACAGGTCAAGAGAACAATATGAGTATTCTGCCAAGTTAAGTATGTTTTTACCAAATGTATATTCAAAAATTTAGGAAATGACCAACTGTTCATCTGTAGAATCGTTAGGCCCATCATGAGATGGACCAAGGCCGTGGCTCCCATATAACCTTCCCGTAACAGGGAGATGATGATGGTGCTTTGAGTCTCCAGGAATCCACACAAAGTCAGACCTATAACCAACAGCATTTGTACAAGCTGCAAACAGCCTTTGTACAACCTATTTCTGAGGAGAAGTTTACCCAAGAATATAGCCCTGGGTTCCTTTAGGGAAGAACTGGAAAATCACTACTTTGCACACTTGCCTGAGTTGCAGAACCAGTTCTTACTGGGACTTAACCTTCCACCAGTGGGTGTCTCAGACCTGCCTCAGATTTGAAACTTGGGCAATAGATCATGACTTTCAACTGAGACTTCAGCTTTCTGTTCTCTTCATTCTTGTTTTCCTAATGCCATATCTACCAACTAATGGATAACCTAGGATGAAAGCTGGAGGTTGGAGATATAGAGTGAGAAGATACAGTCCCTGACCTCCTAGAACTTTCTCTTCATCACCTTCTCTTGACACCACAGGCCAATATATCTATATATGTCTATCTATAAATCTACATGTATAAAGGGAGATAGAGAATATTGTAGATTCTTAGCAGCTAACATATTTGAAAGTAAGAATGACAGCAGTAATAATGGTTACTATCAAGGAATTATCATGTGTTCTAAGAATTTTACCTATATTATTTTATTTAATGCTCACAACTCTATGAGATAGGTTTCTTCCCTTTGTGAATAGGAAAACTCATGCTTACAGAGGTAGCCAAGGCTCGACCTGTCTCCCTAAAGCTATTTATGACCAAATGAGTAGGAGAGAGATTAAAAGCAAAAAAAAGGGGACAGGATTTAGGCTGGCTGGAGTTTTATCCAGTAGAAGCTAAATTTCCAGAACTCCATTCACAAACAGAGAACACCCATGTAAATAATTTTGTTCCCTTAAGATTCAAGCCAAACTGGGAATGACAGGGAGTTCAAAACTCAAGAGACAAAGGCACCAAAATAAACCATTATCCATTAGAAACAGCTGCTACGTACTGAGTCCTGAGGAGGAAGACCACCACTTTGTACGGAAGGAGCCCACAGACTGCTGAGATGAACTTGCATGCTCTGAACAGACAACTAACCATGGAAGTCTCCCTGGGCTGGTCATACAGTCTTCCTCGATTGCAGGTCTCAACCCAATGGTGAATCATGACGACATTTCAACATTTAAGCCTTTCATATTTTAGTAGGTTTTGACTAGCATTTTAATAAAGGATGTAGAACATAATTAAAGAGAATATCATTGAATAGAGAAATACAGACTGAATCTCTGGTAAGAAGAAAAATTGTTTTGTGAAATTTTGTCACTTCAGATGAAGTAAAATATATTTCTTACTGAAGGTTGTGGTAAAAAAAAAATTGAAAAAGGCTGCATAGAACATATAGAAAAATGCCTTAGCAAACAAACGAAGCAAGCCAACTTCAATCCAAGGGCTGAAAAAGGCATTGCATCAGCATGACATGAAGAAAAAGTGAATGATTGAAACAAATACTTCCTTGGCTACCTGTGACTGATACAATTAAAAATGTTCCTGTAGCCTAAGCAGTTATATTAGTGAAAAATAACATAGGTAACAGCAACAACAATGAAAAGAGCTTAATGCTTTTAGATTTTTTGTGACTGTGACCCTCTTTCAGGGTCACCTAGGAGACACAGGTGTTTGTGAGTGTCCAGAGTCACTTCCCAACACAACAGGGCCTCCTTCCACCAGCACTGACACACGCTGAGGAAATAGCTTTGGTACACGGGCCTGAGTCTGGAGAGCTACTCATTGACCATGAGGGAGGGTGGAGGTGGCTGGCATAGGCTTGAGATACTTGCCAATGCTGCTTAAAGGAAGCCTTGTCAAGACTGCAAATGTCATGTTTCATTCCCTCCTGACACCGTTTTGGTTTGCTGCTTTGTTAGCCACCTAGAAATCCAGAGCACCTTCCTTAGCAATTCACTTCACAACATAAAGTCTCCTGACTTGGGAATTAGTCCATTATGGGTCGAAGTATAAAATGTAAAGCAGGAAATGTATAGGTTTTCAAAGCACATTTTGCTCAGGAAAGGCTCTCGATGAGTCATGCTTCATATTGCAACAGACCTTTCCTTCCAAGAGAATTCTGAGAGCTTCCCCTTACTTATCACTGCCTCACATAAGGAAGCAACAGCAAGAATCCTTGTTATGGACTCCCCAGAGGCCCCAAGCTCTAAAACAGGGATGGGCTGTGTGCAGCCTGAAGAAGAAGGATATTCATGCTTCTATTCACCCCGAAGATGCTGCAGTTCCAAAGTCACAAAGCATGTCTATAACAGGCAGCTTTATGCTTGATTCATAAACCAAAACTCTGAGTTGCTGGAATGTCAGGAACTCAAGTCACACTGAGCAATCAGACACACAGTCAGAACTGATTCACAAAGGGGGCATTTGAAAAAGTCCTAGTCAGAATTTGCCTGTGCTGTGTCCTTGCTCAGAAGTTTTTTCTCTCCCACTCTGCACTGGCCTGGCTTCTTCTCATTCTCAGACCTCAGCACAAATGTCACCTTGTCAGAAAGCCCCCCCTCCCCACCACCCTGACTGAGCCAGGTCACCCAATCAATGCTCTCTCGATGCATCCTGCTCTTTTCCTTCACAGCACTGATCACGATGAATAATTACATGCTGACTGGTCTGTTCACTTGTTCACTGTCTGCCCCTGCAGGTGACTAGAAGTCCTGTGATACAGCCTGTGCCTTCTCTCTGGACACCCAGCGCACTGCCCCCAGCACTGGCACTCAGAGGACAATGGAGTTTGTTGAAGGAATAAATGAGTTTCATGGGAATCAAAATTTTGTTATCTGTTTCTTACCATTAAGCAGTGCATCTGAATTAAATTTTGAGCAATCATTATTTTCAAAATGCTAAGTGTTTACGTCCAGCCATGTTTATAGCAGCGTTATTCATGATAGCACAAAGGTGGAAGCAACCCAAGGGTCCACAGACAGATGAACGGATAGTCAAAATGTGGTCTGTACGTACAATGAAACACTGTATTGTTCAGCTTTAAAAAGGACATTCCAATACATGATACAACCTGGAGGAGCCTTAAGAACCTGGAGACATTCATTAAAATAAGCCAATCACAAAAGAATAAATACTGTATGATTCCACTTCATAGGAGCCACCTAGAGCAGCCAAATTCAGAGAGACGGAAAGTAAAACAGTGATCACCAGGGGCACAGGGATTTAGCATTTACTAAGTACGGAGGTGCAGTGCGAGAAGACAAAAAGGTGTGCAGACCAGTCCGTGGTGGTGACGACTGCACAATGAAGTAAAGGACCTCATGTCACCACACTGCACACTTAAGAATGGTTAAGACAGTAAATTTTATGTTAGGTATATTTTACCATAATTTTAAAAAATTAAAATGAAAAATATTGTGCTTATTATTGCAGCAATGCATGCTTTTGGTGTGATGGCAATATCGGGCATGTTTCATATGCCAAAGTTTCGTGCTCTGGCTATGATTCCAGTGGAGCTTTCCTCCCTCCCCTTTTCTAGTTGGAAGGCCCAGTGCACAGCCCTGTGTCTGACACAGGGCTGTTTAGAAGGACTCGCTGGATGGCTGGTGGAGGTACAACGAGACACACGGGTGTGAAGACTGGTGGTGAGATAGATAGAAGACTCTTCATTTAAAAAACGGTGTTCAAAAGTGTATGATGGAAACTAGAATTTATGTCCTGGATTTTGGTAGTTAGGACGACTTGGGTTCTCAAATCTCTTCATTCCCTTTTCTAGTGAAAGATATTTAGGTGATTGATATTTTTAAATAATCAAATTTGAGGAGAATCTTAAATAAGAATGTCAGAATTTTAAATTCTACTGCATTATTTATTTCTGAAAGAAGCATTTTATTCCTAAAGATTCAAAAAACATTGATGAGTTAGTTATTATTACCCACATTTTACAGGAAATTGGGGCAGAAAGAGATCATTGCTTAAGAGCACAGGGCAGGTGTAAAGCCACATCCCATATTGTTAACCAATAGGTTCTACCAAAGCTTTCTATCAAAGAAAGAAAAAGACGAGGGGAATGAAGAAAATGAAGACAAAGAAGAGAAAGAAAAGAATCCTCTAGTTCAGCATCTTAAACTTTAAAAGCTGTAATATCCCATTGTTTGGTCCATTTTAATGCTCGCATTTTAATACAAACAACTCAGAGTGGGGCTTTTATGTCTTCCTCCAGTCTTGCCAAATGAAATCCCCTCTTGTTTCCCCGGTGGCCATCCCTCTGCAGCTGCCCAGGGAGCCAGCATCTCACGACACACACAGCTTCCCTCACTCTTCCTGTGACAGAAGATAACTTCCTTTAATACTCCACAGTTTCCAGAAGGCTGCATTGTTCTCAAATCTCTATTTTGGAGTTCTGAAAGACTTCATTTCCTCTAACTAGACCTTCCCCTTCCTCAGAGGTAGGGGAACAAAGTCAACTCTTCCACTCTCCTTTGCTCTAAGTCACCATCTCTTAAGGAACCTTACAAAATATGCTTCAAGTAGCAGAACACTAATATCCTCAATACGGAAGCTTCGACACCACAGGAGCACAAGCTCCAGTGCAGTGAGCCATGGGGGAGGCAGCAGGGCCGGGGCAGGCACAAGGAGGGAGCAGGGAGAGAGCTGCACCAAAGAAAGCCCATGGCAACTGCCTCTAGACAGTATCAACGCACTCACAAAAACATCATCAGGTGCATCCAACAGCGTCACTGAATTAGAATTTATTCTACCAAATGTGTTTTTTCTTATCAGTGTCAAATTAAACCTGTTTATTACATAAAGATTATATTTCTAAACAGTAGTTTTAAAAGGAAAAGAAAAGGAATTGAGGAGGGTGTCTGTATATACCGGCACTCCACTCACTCTGAGAAGTGATTTATCATCTTTGCTGGGGTGTCTGCCTGGTCTTTATTCTTTAAACAAGTCTGAGGAAGGTTTCCTGTGCCTACGAGAAATGGTATTTGTGTTCCTCTGGGCAGACACCTGCAGTTCTGTGCTCGTATTTGCATTACACTAAACAGACCTTCCTTTCTCCCCTCTCTGAATTCTGGCCATTCTCTAACAATGCAGACCAGCTCTCCGGGATGGTGAGACAGGTCAGGCACCTGGGGGCCGCTGCCCGCCCCAGGAGCCTGAGGCCCTCACACACCTCCTCTTCAGGATCAGATTCAAAGCGCTGGCAATCTCCCTCCTGGCCTGCGAGACTGAGAAATCTTAAAATGACTCTTTGGTGCTTTGCCCTTACTTTATCAGTCCATTTTGTAAAGAATAAAGCAAGAAACACAGAACAATGAAAGGAAGTGATGCAGACACTATGGTTTTTGAGCTCTCAGGAACAGTACAGCTTTAGTGAAGGAGGAATGTCATACTCTGCCCCCCCCCCACTCTCCCCACAATCGTATTGAGGTCAGGGTACAAAACCGAAAGCTGCAGATCTCCTAAAAAAACAACAACAAAAAAGAGCAAAAGCTTGACCGATGTGGCTCAGTTGCTTTGGTGTTGTCCTGCAAAGAGAAAGGTGTCCAGTTCAATTCCTGGTCAGGACATATGCCTGGGCTACCAATGAATGTTTCTCTCTCTCTCTGTCTCCCTCCCCTTCCTCTTTCTAAAAAGAAGTAAATAAAATCTTTAAAGAAAAAAGACCAAGAATTTCAGGAGATTTGCTAGTACAATTTGCATCTCTATTTTCAACTTTAAAGATAAACAAATTTCGGGGTGTTGAAAAAGTCAGAAAATAGAAGGATATACTAATATTTTTAATATACATTTTCACAAAAAGATATCTGCACTTCCATGTTTACTGAAGTATTATTTACACAGCCAAGACATGGAAACAACATTAGCGTCCAAGAGATAGATAAATGGATAAAGAAATCATGGTGCACATATACAATGGAATATCATTCAGCCATAAAAAAGGATGAGATATTGCCATATGCGGAAACATAGGTGAAACTTGACAGCATTATGCTAAGTGAAATAAGTTAGATGAAGAAAGACAAACAAATATTATATGATCTCATTTATATATGGAATCTGAAAATAAAAAAAATTTTTCCCTCAATAGTATGCCTCCATGGATTGAGCACCAGCCTGTGAATCAAAGAGTCACTGGTTCGATTCTCAGTCAGGGCACATGCCTGGGTTGCAGTCCAGATCCCCAGCAGGGGGCATGCAAGAGGCAACCACACATTGATGTTTCTCTCTCTCTCTCTCTCTCTCTCTCTCTCCCTCCTTTTCCCTCTATCTAAAAGTAAATAAGTAAAATCTTTTTTTTTAAATATAAAACATTTTAAAAAGCTCACAGACACACATAATAGATTAGTAGTTGCCAGCACCAGAGGCAGGAGGTACAGGGTGGGAAAATGGGGGGAGGTGTCAAAAGGAACAAACTTCTAGTTATGAAACACATGAGTCGTGAGGACAAAGTGCATAGCATGATGACCACAGTTAATAATACTATCTGCATATTTGAAAGTTGCTAACAGAGTAGATCTGAAAAGTCCTCATAAGCAAAAAAAATTCTGTAACTCTGTGTGGTAACAGATGTTAACTGGAGTCGTGGTGATCATTTCACAACGTATATAAAGATCAAATCATTACGTTGACACCTGAAACTCATATAATGTTGTGTGTCAATTTTGTGTGCCTCAATAAAAAAGAAATAAAATATTGTTCGATTCTGAAAAAATATACATACATTTTCAAATAATATGCTCGATGCTTTTCTTCTGCTATCAGTTATCTACTACTACAATCTACAATCTAAAACCTCTGGAAATTCAGGGGAAGTCGTATATTTATTGTACATTTATCTGATGTCTGAGTTTCGGGACCTTTCATGTTCATCTTTTCTCAAGTCCTCTGCTTCTTTTTTGCAGCCACTGTACTGGTTTTCTATCAGGAACCACTGAGCACAGTTCCCCAAGAGAATGCTCACAAGTAACATATAGTTACACTTAAAGTTTCACTCAGAAGTGCACCTGACTGGCCATGGTGTTGAAGTAGAAGCTGCTTTAAGGACATAAGGGGCAGTGATCTTTAGAGAACTGGTAAAACTTCCAACCAAAGACTCGGGTGTCCTAGGCATGGGAAGGTCATTCATTCCTGGTGTCTCAGCTCTGAGAAACTGCTGGTTTCTGAGGCCTTGAGCTTTGGGCCCAAACGTCATGGGACCCTGGCATTAAATCCTTCCCTTATAACTTGGGGCTGATGCATAAAACCTGGCAGAGCTGACGCAGCCACCGGAGGAGGGACGGGATTGCTTCTGTACATAACGGACCTAGCCCGAGTCTCTCACGCAGTGGTTACTTGCAGGGTGTTACTCTTCATTCCTGAGTTCAAACTTCATTCTATCCTGCTTATCCATATAAAGGTCATTTGCCTGTGACTTGTTCATCTGTCAAGGTCAGTCCATCCCTGAGTTACAGCACACAACATGACTCTCAGCAGCCTGAGGGAGCTGGAGGCAGAGTGACCACAGCCGAGTGGTCTCACCTGAGCTTCTCTGCCAGGAAGCCCTTATGCTGTTCCAGACCAGAGCCAGGCTGATGGCAGTTCCCCAGAAGTTTCACAGGCGCCTGGAGTCAGGGGGAGAGAGGAAGGGCGGCCCTGCTCACCCCTGCCAAGGTTCTCCTCCTTGCCCAGCAACAGACCCAGTGAGGAATCCCCCTCTGGAAACCCTCTCTGCATTTTGTGCTCTCCCAGGCCCTTCCCACGGGCCCCCTTCTCACCCTCCTCTCTCTGAGGTGTGTCCCCCAGGTCCGCATATAAGGAAGGAAAGACAGGAGCCCTTTCTGTTGCATGGAGAGACACACAGCAACAGAATACCTGTGTGTGGTGCTGGATAGTTGTTCCTGTCCTTCACTTCCCACCCTCTGCCTCAGAACTTTGCAGTGCCCCCCACTGGGAAAAGGTGCACCCCCCCACCCCACCCCCCTCACACACACACTTGGCTCAGCCATGTGACGTGCTTTGGACAATGGCATGAGAGCAGACACATGCAAGCAAAGGTTTTGTGACTGGCTCCCTCTCTTGCACGTCCACCATCGTCACAAGAATGAGCCTGCTCTCCCAGGACGAGGATAAAAGACACCAGGGCCAGGACCACTTCCAGCTGGAGCTCAGACCCTCAGGCTTGTAAGAACTAAGAAAGGGCTGTCCTAAGCTCTTGAGTTTGGGGAAACTGTTAGATGGTATTTGGAGGAAATAGCTTACTGATACATCCAATTGGCTTTTCCCACCTCGGGGGCTTTGGCTTACTGCACTGCAATGTTACTTAAGAATAGGAGAGACTTTGGAGCCCAAGGTCACCAGAGGAAGAAACAAATAGCCTTTCACCTATTCTAGGCCCTTCCTCTGTGGTCTCCCCTCCCCAAATCTCACATGCCAGACCCTTAAATGGAGGAGGCACTCACACACAGAGAGAAGCTGGATTTCTTCATTCTTGTTTTTCTTTTGAGCCTAGAAGCCTGCAACATGTCCCTCAACCCCTTAAGATCTAATTGGTAATTGACATCTCCTGTTGGCCATCAGCCCTTTGACCGGCACCTCGATTGCTGGGCTGTATCACACACCTCACCCACAGAGAGTGATAGGAGGGCTGCTTCAGGAGGAGGCTCTGACACACAGGGGTCACCAGGGACAGCATGGCAGTGACACAGCAGCTCGTTACCAAGTTGGCCCCTTCCTCTTCTTCCTTATACTGTGTTTGAGAAAGAACAGCATTAGGTATTCAAGGGATGAAGACCGGCCAGGTAGTAATGCTTTAACACGTGACTCAGCTCCCCTACCTATTCCATCACCACTGGTGTCCTTCTGTCCTCTCAGGACAGAAGCAGGTCTTAACAATAGCACAGTTTCGTTATCCTGGATGCTCACTACATGCACTTCCTAGGCCCAGGCTCTGCCTTTTGGGTCAGCTATTTCTGGCTGGTTCCTACAGCCTAGTCCACACACCCCAATCTCTTTAACACACATTCTCTCTGGACCTATGTGAAGATCAAGGGTCTTTGTGTGAAACCCAAAGCCTTCCACCACTCCACTATCCCTGATTTTATCTGATTCTGTTCCCTTGAATCCTTCCAGCCAAATCCACAAGAATCTGTCCTCCAGCTTCTCTATTATAAAATCTTAATTTCGCATTTTCCCTTCATTTTCTCCTTTCATTTAGAGCATATGCCAGTTACTGTTTTGTTCTGTTTTCTCTTAAGATTTTATTTATTTTTAGAGAGAGGGGAAGGGAGGGAGGAAGAGAGGGAGAGAAACATCGACCATTTACGCAATGCCCCCAGCTGGGGGCATGTGCTCTGACTGGGAATGGAATCGGTGACCTTTTGGTTTGCAGGCGACACCCAACCCACTGAGCCACACCAGCTAGTGCCAATTAGTGTTTTTCTTGTTTCAACTGCATTCTGCTCCTCCTGAAACCCCACCTGTTCTACAAAGTGTTTCATCAGGGGAAGGCACTAATCACCCGGTCCCCATTCTGTATTGAATTATTTATGCCACTCATGCTACTAGATTTCAAGTTCTCCTGTGGCCAGGAGGTTTGCAACTGGTCTGGTTCATTTCCTCTGCTGTGTATTTCTGTGTTCCTCTACCACTCCAAACAGAGGGTGATGAGAGAGTAACAATGTGAAAGCCAAAGGAATAAAATGCACAGAGAAAAATTGGGACATTGGGAATTATTCTGGTGCTTTCCACTTTGAAAGTGCCACAGAAGTTGCCCTTTGAGCATTTTGCTCTGAACAAGCCCCTGGCATAGAGCTGGAGAGAGCTGGAGGCAGGGGAATCCACCAGGTGGGTGGATTCCCTATGTGAGGAAGGGTTCACTCCCTAGGAAGGTGGCACCAGGAGCCATGCTAAGAGCCCAGCAAAGGCCAAGTGTGATGTGGGCTTCCTTTGACCAGACCCCACACGGGGCAGCATGTCAAGGGAGTCAAAGTGAGGGTGCTTATCTGTCTCCCTTCCTGTGACTCCCCTGCCCCAACCTACTGTCCCCAACCCCTGTGTCTTCTTCAGCCTGACAGTTGGCTGACCTCTCGTCCCACTGTGACATTCCACCCAGTTCTGTTCTCTTTGTAGAAGCTTTCTTCCCTTCTTCTCATCAAAACTCCCTTCTATAGACTAATAGCTACAATTGACTGAGTTGCTCAGAACTCACAGATCTGGAACTAACATATTCTGGAGCTTAAGTAAATGATCTCATTTAATCCTTGCAGCAGCCCCACGGTGAGGTAGGTGTTGTCATTACCGTCCGTTTACAAATGAGGAAACTGAAGCCCTAAGAGTTCATAACTGCCAAAGTTACAAACCCAGCTGAGATCTGGACTCAGGTAGTCTGACTCCCAAACCTACATGTTTCCACTGCTCTGCACCTTTCTTCAAGGTGGTGGACCTCGGCAAAGTGCCATCGTACCATCTGAGCCAAGTGAGAACCAAAACCACCCTAATTCAGCCTGTTTGTGCACCCTATGCTAGTTAAGGGAATGCATAAGCACCAATATTTTTGTAGCTTAAAACAATGAAAATTTATTTCTCACCCAGATAGCAGTCCAACACAGGGGCTCCCTGTTGGCGGCCCCCTTTATCTCATGGCTTCACCACCTCCTGGCAGATAGGGAGAAGCAAAGCAGTAAAAGCATATCTGATTCTTGAAAACCTCAGCCCAGAAGTGACACGTTTCACTTCCACTCCCGTTCCAGTGGCTGCTCTCTTTGCCCCACCCCCTCGTCCTGTCCTCACAGTTGACCCAGTTTCCTGTGTGGCTGCAGGGGCTGCTCAGCAAACCAGACATGCACAGGAGACCACACCCTCACCCAGGCCAGGTGGGACCTCACAGCTGCCTGACAGCCTGGCATTAAGAGTCAACCACTGATGACAAATAAACTTGAGTTTAAGTCCCAACCTACTTCCAAAAGTCCCAACCTACTTCCAAATGTGCCGGGTAATCTTGAGCAAGTTACTCAATTTGTATCTCAAAGGGTCATATCAAGATATTCATAAAGCTCCCTGGCTGGTGTGGCTCAGTCAGTTGGAGCATACTCCTGAAAGCCAGAAGGTCGTGGGTTCAATCCTCAGTCAGCACACATGCCTAGGTTGCAGGTTCAGTCCTTGGTCAAGGCACGTATCACGTATGAGAGGCAACCGATCGATATTTCTCTCTCATCTTGATATTTCTCTCCCTCTCTTTCTCCCTCCCTTCCCCTCTCTCTAAAATCAATAGGCATGTCTTCGGGCAAGGATTAAAAAGAAAAGATACACAAAAAGCATTAAACATTCGGCATATGTTAAGTACTTAATAAAACATTAGCTATTATGTTCCCTGTAGCCGCCTAGTCAGACAGCCTAGGCCAGAGTAAAGTCCCAGAACCTGGGACATTTGCTCCTGGCCACTGGAACTGTCAGCATGGCCCTCGTTAGAATAGGGAGAAGAGGAGGCACCCTGTGCCTTCCTCACCCTCCTCTGAAGTGATAAACCTAAGGAGGATGGGAAGCAGAAACAGACTCAGGTAAAGAAGGGTCATGGCTGGGGAGGTGCAGGAGTGAATGGGCGAAGGGCAGCAAGCAGACAGAGGCTGTGTGAAACGAGAGGCTGGTAGAGCAGGTGAGGGTTGGCTGGCAGTCTGAGGGAGGAGCAGGAGCGACGGGGGACAGGAAAGGCATAGGAGGTGTGCCCTAGACTTCTCCCAGTCCAGCCACGTCTAGCTCAGTGGATATGATGGGACTTTGGAGACCGTCCTGTCCAAACTGATGGGGAATGTTCATTCGAGCACCCATCTCAAGATGCACGAACATTATTCATCACTTGTTGTGGATTAAACTGTGTCCCTCCCCCTGCAAAAGATGTGTCGACGTCCGAACCCCTGGCACCTGTGAAAGTGACCTCATGTGAAAACAGGGCATTTCCGTACGTCAGTTACAATGCAGTCCCACTGGAGCAGGGTGGGCCCTTAATCCAGTGTGACTGGTGCTCTTATAAGAAGAGACACAGTGACGGGCACACATAGAGGGGGAAACTGCCATGTGAAGACAGAGGGATGATGGTCACATGGCATCAGAAGCAGAGATTGAACTGCTGCCACTAAAATCCCAGAAACACCAAGAATGGATGGCCACCACCAGAAGCGAAGAGTCGAGGAAGGAGCGGAGACGCCCTCTGGGTCCCCAAGAAGGACCCAGCCCTGCCCACAGCTGGATTCTGGGCTTGTCGTGTCCAGAGTTGGGAGACAGTGGGTTTCTGTTATTTTAAACCACCTAGTCTGTGGGGGTTTGTTAAGCGGCCTTAGAAACTGATTCAACACTCATTCATTTAACAAATGTCACTGAGTATTGATTAACCTCCAGGGATTGTGAACAAAACAAACTTGGTTCTTGCCTTCATAAAGGTTACAGTCTGGTGGGAGAAACAGATATTAATCAGATAGTGAATCACCAAGTCCCGGGTGCCATCTCTCCCTTTCCCCAGTGTGAGGGCAGACTTGGGGTCTTCATCACTGTTTATCCCGAGATCCTCGCATGTGCTTGAAACATAAAAGCTTAATTAAAGGAGACCACATGAAGCTGGGTCACCTTGAGATCAAACTCCCTGTAGTGTCATATTCAAAGCAGCCACTGCCTCTAAAAGCCATGCCCTGTGATGGAAATCCCTAGGTCAGGATTGAGGAGGAGGCAATGGGGGTTTACATCACAAAGCACACAGCCAGACTCATACAAACCCTTAGCAGTACCCGACCCCTTTCCCTCTCACCTGACTCTCTCTAGAGGTTTTCTCAACTCCTGGTCTTTTCTCATGTAAAGAAATGTGACCTCTCCTGAATTCTCACAAAGGGTTCTGCTTAGATATTGAGAGAAGAAAGGAGATGGTATTTGATATTTATACTCTATTTTTTGTTCTTCTCTTGACCTCATGAATCATCAAATGAATGACCAGACCCACCAGCTCCAAGCAGCCTCAGGTCTTCGCCTTTTGCAAAGCAGGAATGATCCTGAATTAGTTAAGCCGACCTGGAAAGCCCAGAACTCGAACACTATGCAGGAACCCTTCTCCTACGGCAGGAAATTAGCTCCTTCCATAAAGTGGCTCTGATTCCTCAGATATTCTCTGACCTCGAGGTTTCTCCACAGGGCCTCTGGGATGGCAGACACCTTGGCATTTCCCTCCATCGGACCCCAGCTCAGTGCTTGGAGGCCAGAAAGAACCCCGGGCTGGGGATTTATAGGTGTGTTTTAGGGAAAGTCCCTCCTCTTCTGTCAGTCTCCGAATGAGCCTATGCAAAATGAGAAGCTTCTACTAGATCCCCAGGAAGCCCAGAGCAAGCTCCAGAACCTAGACAGCAGGCAGGAAGGGTGAGAAAGATCAAAATGCTGGTTGGAAAAGATATACGCAGCCATATTTTCACTGCAGCGTTAATTTACAACAGCCAAGAGATGGAGGCAAACTAGGTGTCCATCGATAAGTGAATGGATAAAGAATACACAGTTCACATACACACAATGGAATACGACTCAGCCATAGAAAAAGAATAAAATGTTGCCCTTTGCAACAACATGGATGGATCGGGAGGGCATTATGCTGAGTGAGATAAGTCAGACAGAGAAAGACAAATCCTGTATGACTTCACTTATTTGTGGCACTTCAAATAACAAAACAAATGAATAAACAAAACAAAACAGACACAGACTCATAGATACAGAAAATAAACAGATGATTGTCAGAGGAGACGGGGGTGGGGCGGACGAATGAAAAAATAAAAAGATCAACCAAATCAAGTCAAACAACAGAACCTCAGTTGGCTAATCTTTCCGAGGGCTTCGTTAACCAGGGCCTCGTGACTTGCTTCAGCTCATCTGCTTTTCTTCGGCAGCACTGTGCTTAGGAGACGGCGGTGCAGCCAGCACCGTAGGACAGCAAGTGGCCTGGACACCTCTCTTAGCGCATTTGCTCCAGTGGAGGAGAGATGGTCAGCAGAGAAATCTCAAGCTCAGCCACGAGGGAAACTCATGTTGAAAGGCCAGGGAACCTCTGGGATTGAGCTTGACGTGCCCTGACATGGCAGCGGTGGCCAGGGATTTGCTCCTCTCAATGCTTTAATGCCTGGAATGCTAAACGTCTTGTTATTTATTGGGCAGTCGTTGTAATTATCCCACTTGTAATGAATTCATTCGGTATGAATTTCAATGTCATATGTCCCATACTTTCATAAGAATGACTGAATGATGCAGCATTAATTAATCTATCTTCAAAGTAAAATATTAACAATCAATTCATATGACTCGGATCCTTAAGCCACTGGCAGAGTGTTTATTGCAATTATTATTATTTATGAACTGTGCAAGGTATTTTCAAATGTGTGTGTTCACGGTTTCTCCCTACACCCTGTTCCCCTATCTATACATCACTGCTGCTGGGCCAGATAGATTTGTCTAATCAATACTTCAGTGTCCTTATTGTGAAAGATGTCACCTTGTGTTTGCAGCTGTTAGCCCATCATTACATGTAAAGATTTCTGAGCTGCTTCTGTAGCAGTGAAATGTATCATATTTTTACACTACATTCATCTCAAGGACCATCCAGATAGGAAAAACATCAGGCTCTCTTCTATTAAACCATGAAAATACTCTCTTGATTGCTTAACACACCTTATCACAGAGTGGTCGATTCACCCATAAACAAAATCATATTTTTAAATGTGAACATTAGAATCAGATTACTCCGAGGGAAATGGTATTTTGTCATGTGACCTCCTATGAGTGTTTTCAGTGTGTCACCTCAAATATCCTGATGGCAGGCGAAAAATGAAAACCAACGCAGATATTTGTCATATTCCAAACAGACACTTGATATTGTGAACACACAGCTCTCTGTGGCAAATAGGGATAGGGAGAGACAAAACACACCAAGCTAGAGAAAGATACTCAGGAAAAAAAAAAACACAAAATGGTAAATCATTGCACTGCTGACAGCTTCTAAATTTGAACTTAAAGCTCTCAACAGCACAAGAGTTATTTTTCAACGGGTCAACCTATGAACTTAATTTATGTGGGGTCATGAGTTATGGACCCAAAGCAAAGATGACATACATATATAATTTTGAGTTAACTCATTTCATTCATTTTATTAATTTCACTCCAATTTTTGGATTTAATTACCAAATCTCAAGAGCCAATGCCTAACGCTACTGAATTCGTTTTTTATTCAACAGTCTCTGTGTGTATGTGCGTGTGAAACATGACCTAACACAGGGCAGTGAATAGTTGTTTGTAAAGTACAGGACCCATACTAATGCGCATTTCTGTTGCTTTTATCCGGAAGACAGCGTGAGTCTCCTTGAGAGAGTGTCTGTCACACTCTTGGGTGTGACAGTGTGATGTATATGATCATTTCCTTCATGCGCTCTCTCCCCTACTGGAACAGGCCTGAGATGATGGTAATCTTAGAAAAACCCAGCGCGATTTGTTTATTACTGAAGGTTTATTTAACGTTGTCAGCGTGACCTGTATCCATTAGTAACCTCACGGGTTCTTAAAGGGACACTAGTAACAATACCTGATTTCTTAAAAATGCTGCTGAGCTTCAGTAAAAGTCTCCGTAAAAGGTGCTTCTTTGCCCCACTTCTCCACGGCCTTCCCATCCCTTTGGAGATTCATTTTCAGTTTTTTCCACACACACAGAAATATCTCAGGACTTCTTCAGGAAGCCAATGGCACATAGTAAGGCACATTAAAGAAAAAAATGAAAATGCTCTCCAACTTTTTTCAGTGGGATTGAATTCTCAGGATTTGACTTGGCTTTGAAATGCTGATTCATTACCATGGAAGGAAAACCCGAACTCGCCTGAAAGTCGCATTTGTTTCCTCAAGTCCATTGCACGTAACAGAGCAGTCGCTGTGCTTCTTCTGTTATCCAGCTACCCAGTGAGTTCAGCTTCTGGGAGGTCACTGCAAACACCATGCAGGGGGAACTCAGAGCCCGTGGCTTCGAGCAAGGAAGCCAGCATCTGACCAAGGGCTCCCTGGAAAAACAGCTGCACGGCTGAAGAGATGACTCAGGTATGGCGGCTGAAAGGTATATGCTTTCCTCCCACCTTCTAAATTCTTCTAGCCGGACTAATGATCACATTAGCAGAGACAGAGCAACAGGAGAAAATGTACAAAGTTTATTCTGGATGTACCTGCCAGGGGTGCCACAGATGTGGACCCGAGACACATGGGGCCGTTGAGGCTCATATGCCATTCTGGAGCTAAGAAGGAAAAGGTGCAGGGGCGTGGGGTGTAGAAAGGGAAATGGGCCATTCACAGGCAGCTGAGAAGGAGCTGTTATGAGGCAAACAAATTCCTGCTAAGGGTGCCCAGAATCGCTGGGACACAGGAAGGAATGTAGCCAGCAGGCCCCTGCTTGGACCCTCCCTACTTACCATACTTAACTCAGATTGGGCTAAGGTGGACATCCTTAAGGTGAATGTGCTAAGATTCCCCTCCTCAAGCAGGCCTTTTCATATGAATTACCTTAGACAGGAAAGGGAGAGGGTCAAACAATCTTTCTGAGTCTTTTGCTTCTTAATAACCAGCTTAAAAATCAATATCCTAAAAGGCACATTTTAAGGAGGCAAAACTTTGGTCCCATTCCCAGGCAAGTACTTAAAGAGCATGCGCCGAGGAGGCCTCACATCCCAGTGCATGAGCAAAAAGCTCTCACTGAGCCTTCCTCCACCTGGATGACACAGGCCCCTACATCAGTCCTGGAGATTCAGTTTGCAGGTCCACAGAGTTCAACTGTTCAAATCACGTGAAGGGTTGGCAAAAATGGTGCACGAAGCACAGCGTTTTTTGAAGCATGTAGTTTGTCCGCACAAAGGCGTCCAGACACGTGAGGCTAATTAGAAGGTGCCTGTGACCCCTGTTAACCTCAAGTTGACCATAGTGAAGCTGCTCCGCAGACTTCAGAGCTACATCATGGTCCACCCAGGATTCAGCAAGGAACTCAAGAGCGGCCAGGCTGGAGACTTCCAGGTGCCCCATTGAGAGCACTGTAAAGCACCCTCCCACTCAAGAAGCACATCCATTGCCCAGCCAGGAAAGATGAGTCTGGGGCTCTTCAAAATACTGCAAGTCGTTTTGGAATACCAAACACACAGAGAGCTGAATTAATTTTCTCACCTTCTGCATGGGTTTGCTAGGTCTGCCGTCACAATGCACCACAAAAGGGGCGGCTTACACAGCAGAAATTTACTGTCTCATCGTCCTGGAGACCAGAAGCCTGTGATCGAGGTGTCGACGCAGTTGGTTCCTTCTAACAGAAGGCCCTTCCTCCACGGTGTGTGGACGGCCGTCTTCTCCCTGTGCCCTCTCATGGCCTTCCCTCTCTTCGTGTCTGGGTCCTAATCGCCTCTTCTTACAAGGACACAAGTCAGATTAGATCAGGGCCCACCCTGGTGACCTTATTTAACTTAATTACCCCCCATCCCCAAACAAGGCCAAATTCTGAGGTCCTGGGGGTTAGAGCTTCAAAACTGAATTTAAGGGAAACAATTCAGTCAGACACCCCCCCCCCACACCAGCCCCCACTTTAAGTGTTTTCTCTTCAGCACTACCTTTTAGTTACTTCGTTTCTGATTTGCTCCATAAAAGAAGGCAAACAGATTAAGCACTGAGTTTGGGGGAGTTAGTTCATGCCTGTGCTTCTTTACCAATTCCTTTAAATTCAGTAGAGAAAATAAATTCACCAAATTATTATATCAGACTGCAGCTAAAAAGTCAGAGTAGTAAGAGGGACAGACCAGAGGACCCGACACCCAGCTCAGGGGCTGGCTGACCAGTGAAGCCTTGCAGAACCTGGACCAAATGCAGGACCGTTCCCACGATGACGCATCTGTAATACAAGTGACCCTGATCATAATAATACTAACAACACAACAGAAGCTGCAAGCCCAGGGTGTTTAGGAGAGCTTGCCTTCGATTAACAGGCGAAGGAAAGCTGATTCCATCTTGAACACTCACTTGGTTTTTCCTCACACTGCTGAAGAGCAAGGAGGAGCCTCTCAGGTGGTCCTTTAAGAATGGGCTTCTCTGCATTAAGTTTAAACTCAGTAAGAAGACTGTCTAGCACAATTCAGCCTGCTTTTCTTGAATCAAATGAAAGATGATACTTAGTTTTGACTCTTCCTTGGAAGATAAAATGGTCTTAAAAAATCTCCAGGGATTTGTAGCCTAACATGTGCAAGAGAACTATTAATTATGTGCCTTTGTTCCCAATCTGGCAACTTTTCCCTTACATTTTTTTTCTGCACAAACATCTGAAGAAAATGCTAAGAAAAGATGGGGAATGGCAGAAAGAGTGGTTTCCTTTAAACGGAGGGGAGGAGAGTTCCTTTTGAGGATGAGAAAAGAACACATTAACACTTCGAACCATGGGGCTTAGTGAAGTAAGATGAATTCTTAAGAGATGGTCCTAGCATCTTATTTGAATTTAGTAATAGCAGAGTGGATTTATGCCATCCTCTTCCTGAGAAAGCACAAAATAGACCAACCCAGACTCAGCAAATGTCTAAAACACCATCTGTTGCTACATCGAGCCATTTGACAGGAGAGGAGATGGCTGACAAAACCACAAAGCACGCTTAGACACAGAATTCCCCACTCTGAGCCCTCCGCTTGGGGCCTGGAGGAGGAAAGGAACTTCCCTGGTGCCTCGTTGGGATCCTTGGATTATCACAGTCTTACCAGTGTCAAAGCATGTATACAGCTCATTTATGTAACTTTACTGCAGCAAGAGAGATTCAACAAAAGTTCAGACACGTCTGAAATAAGGAATATTTTAATGCTGCTTTGAAGGGATTTTTCTTCGAAAGCACACACAGCCATCATTTGGTGGTTGTTTATTTGCTAAACTTTCACTGAACTGAATGTAAATTTAAACCAGCCTCTAAAACAAGGCATGGCTTGCAGTCGTTCCTCTCACACCCGAATTCAACTCTGTCTCAGAAGTATTATGGGAAAAAACTTTCTCTGGAAATAAAATACTTTTAAAATATAACCCATGGCAAAATTCAGCATTGTCTTTATCTGGGGTCCCTTTTGGCGGCAGCGGCCACTGTCTCTGAACATCCAACAGTAACTGTGCATGAGCAGGGACTGGCCTTTGGTAATGAAGGAATGGCTTCCCAGATACGCCCGGTGCACAGCCGTTTGATTAGATCATCTGGACTTTAATAAAGAAGAATGGGAGCAGAACAGGATGAGACCAAACACGTTGGCTTTGCAGCCAGAAGGGAAAACACTCCTCCAATCTCAAAAGCAAATCTCTCTGCGTTGTCCCCGCGACTTCAAGCTGACCCACCACGACAAAGTCCAAGGGAGCAGTTAGCACACTAGCTGAGAGCACCGTCCTGTCCGTGATTTTTAGAGTGACGTGTGCGATGTGGCCACACTGGTTTTCAGCGCCGCTCCCAGAACTCCGGAGCCTGCGGTCAGGAGGTCTCCCGGCGGCAGTGCCCGTATCAGCCGGTAGATGGCGCACCAAGCCACCCACTCAGCCTAGCTAGCCAAGAGCCGCTTCTGCCGGCGAGGCAGGCAAGGACTTTGATTCATAAAAAACATAAATTCTACTTGATGAACAATAATAATAAAGGAAATTGACTACTGGGCACCATAGAGATGAATTTTTAAAGCCCCGAAATCAAGTTATTTGAGTTTATTTAATTTAATTTACTAAATTTGAATAACTGTGCGATGTAATGATGCATGGCAGGGCATTTAGGTTTTATGGCTGCTAAATGCTTCTCTTTAGGGTGATTGCACTCAGTTGCATGGTCGCCAGAGAACCTGTCCCCGTCTCCAAGCTGTGTAAACAAATTGAGGAGAGAATAATTACACATTGGGAGAAAGGCAAGGAGAATCTACTGACGCTAGTGAGAGAGCCCCAGCTACAAAATTTCCCCCCTTTTCAGGAAATAAACTACATCAGAAGTACTCAAAGACCCAAATGCTAAAGACTTCATAAATACGAACACAGCTCCTAAGCCTAAGCTAAGCACTTCCCTGGTGCTTCCTGAAGTAGACCCTCATCTCTTAGTAAAATAAGTAAGGTCAAGAACAAAATGTATATTCAAATCTAGATTTAAGTTGGTGAATGTGCATTTCTAATGGCTTCCAAACTGACAAATTAGGACACTGCAAAACCTAGAAACTCTCTTCATTCTTTTGATCAATGAAAATTTTCTGGGGGCAGATGTAAAATGTCCTTTTCTAAAAATGCAGCCCCCACGTTCCCTTGTGGGGTGTAGCTCCAGCACACACATTCTATGTTTGCCCCAATGTGCATGCATATCTGCATAAGCATAGGGAGATGCACACACACACATATTAATTCAAATATCCACGAGTGTATGTACATATATGGGTGTATATGTGCTTTCTGTGTACCACTCTGCTTTTTTGCTTTCAGCATAACTGAATTTGGCACCAGCTCTTTAGCACTTTGGAAGGGCCTTCATTAGCACTGGGATAGTATCCAAAAAGAATCCAGAAAAATCAACACATGGCTGCTCTTGTTCTCACGATAAATGACAGCTTTGGTGGAAAACAACAACAGTCAAGAAGCAAAACAAAAACCAGAAAGCAACAAGAGTAGCAATAACATGAATAGAGGAAGTCAGACATCACTAACTCAGTTTTTTTTTTAATTTTAACTTATTTATTTATTCAATTTTTACAACTCTCTTCCTTTGCCACTAAGCCTCTGGGTACTTTCACACAATTAAAAATATAAATAGTGAAAGTATATTAAGAACCCTGGGGAAAAAACAACAATCACGTGGGCTTATGTTTCTTCATAGACACAAACAAGCTTATTATAAGCTTAAAAACGTGTGAAAGCACATAAGCAACACATCTGTGTAACTGTACTCTTATGGTATGGCAAAAGCTGCCTATTACACCACTCCAACCCCCAAATCAAAGGCCACCTGCTGCACCAACAACCCGCAACTGTTTGGAATGAACTAGAGTTCTGAAGAAACGAGTCTTTCTTGGAAAACAGAATCCCCCTGATTACTGAAAGTCGTGTCTCAAAACCATTAATAGGAACTCTTGGGCAGGGCAGATGCCATGAGAACGTTAAGGAAATGCAGTAATTTCTAAATGAGTCAAAACCAAATAATATCCAATGTGTGCCTGTATACCATGTCTTCTAACAGGCAGATAATAAATACCTGGTAGGTAGATAATAAGTCACACACTCAAGAAGCAGTAACCGAACAAACTAAAGGAGACTTTGATTTAAAGGGTTAACTCTTATGCACTTCAGCTGTCAAAGCAATAGTGGAAAATTGAAGTGAGCACGGCCCTTTACGTCCAGCGGCTCTACCCAGGAGACCAGCCATCAAGGAAGAAAACCCCAATGGATCCTAGGAAAAGTGAAGTTATTGTGCTATTCACCCCTCCATTAGCCCTTTGCCTTCTCTTTCCTCTGTTTCTCAGTTAGAGTTTGTGAGTTGTCTATATCAGAGGGTTTTGAAATTTTTCAAAAGGATAAAAGGAATTAGAAAGCAATGATTTTTTTTTTTTTTAAAGGGAAGGGAGCAAATGCATGGGATCCAGAACAGAAAAGGTGAATGCAGCATGGGCTAAACTGCCTTAATGGGGAGCCTTGCCTGATGCTGGTAGTGAGGGTCCTACAAGAAAGCCAGACATGAATAGGTGGTAAGAGAAGCATTTGAAAGAGCCAAATCTTAGGCTTAAGACATTCTAGAGGTGCGCGTATGGAGTAATTCAAAACACAGGAAGAGCCTGAGATGGTAGATCACAGCAGAGAGGAAGCAAAGCATCTCCAGATTAGTTCATTCTTTCCACAAATATTTATTAAGTGCCTCTGTTGTGACAGGCACCATGTTAAGCCCTAGGCATGTGAAAGTCAACACGATATTTCTTATCAATGCCTTTCTTACTTAGAACATGGCCACTGTTTTGTCTCACTCCGAACTCAGCGCACAGAATCTTCTCACTTGGGAGGCAGAGGTTCAGAACCTCGTGAGTCTGTGGACCAAGAGACAATTGAGCCCCAGAGCTGAACATTCTTAAGGTGGTGTGTGCCTGTCTCACCACCTCCCCTGACCACTCCCCTGACCCTGGCCAAACACTCATCCTCTCAGGGGTTCAGCAGTTATTCCAAAGTGTAGCCTAAGAGTGTGTTGGCAACAGTTCCTCCTTAGAAACAGCCCCATTTCACCCCATTATTATGAATAACCTAACACCATCTCATGTTTGAGAGAATGGCCTCACTCTCCGAGAAGGGCCAGAAATCTGATTGAAAGGCTTCCAAAAAGAGAAGAGATTCCAAGTAGAACTGAGGCTACCTCTCAATAGCCTATTCAATAACCCTTCTCTCTTTCGTCTTCCCTAAGACAAGGATAGAAGCAGCTTGGCATTTGACAGGGAGACCAGTGTCAACACTCTCCATATTTACTTATTTATTGGCAGTTTGGAAGGCAGCCACCATTTATGGTCCTTCATTCCCAAATCGAGGGAGCAATGATTCCTGCCAACAACGACTCCAAGCCACCTGACTGGCCTCTCTCTGCACAAGCCAAGAGGGGAATGTGTCCAGGACGTTCATTGTTGGCCGCCATGTTTATAACCTGTGTAACACTGACTTATATAGTTTAAAAGACCCCAACTGGAAAAGAGAGGGGGCTGCAAGCTCCTCGACGTGCTTGAGCTCTCACAAAAGCTTTGGAAGTGTAGCCCCCGACTGTTTCCATGGCCAGCCACACAAACCCCGGGGCAGTCCAGCCCATGTTCTCACTCTGTTTGGAAGGGGGTGAGAAGCGAGGTGAGATGAGAAGACCTTGGAGAGGGTTCCAAAAGGTTTCAGGCCCACACAGACGATAAGATGTTAGGGAAAGCTGTCCTTCTGACACGAGGCCAAATAAATTGGGATTTGTTTTAATGGAGCAAAACGAGAAAACTAGAAAAAGGATGTCTTTAGAATAATTCTGAGAGAGTGAGACTGTCTTTGAATGAAAGTAAACAGTGGTTTTTAAATTCCAGTACAGCTAGAACAAGAGAAACTGGAACATTTTAGAGCTGGAGAAATTTTTAGGGATTATCTAGTTTAACCCTTTTATTTAACAGATGATGAAGTGATTGGTTGATTGATTGATTGATTTAGATTCTGGATTATAGGTAGGTTCCCAAAGTCTGTGTGAAGTGCTAAATTCTCACAACTGGATGATACCAGTCCCAACACAATTAATTTAAACTTGATTAGAGGCACAGACATGTCACCAAAGGCACTCAAGCCACAAGTTAAATTCTAGACCAAGGTACACAAGTTTGTTTAGTCAGGAGCACCGCATGCCCTGTGCCAGGAGTCAAGAGGCTTCCTGAAATCCTTATGAGATAAAACAACTCCCAGTGGACTGCGTAGTACACTGCTTTAGAAAGCAAACGGACTATGGGAAAGGGTACAGGACAAGCTCGGCCGTCCCGGGCAGGCAGGAGAGAGTGTGGCTTTATTAAGTGCTGGAGTGAAGCTAGTTATGAAATCCGAATTGCCTTCTAGACAAGCAGTTCAGCTGCAGCTCTCCGGGCTGCCCACACGTATAGGCAATTTCATGGGAAGCTGGTTGTGGACATGCCGTGTGAGTCACTGAAAGTTCCTTGGCCTCCACCATGGCTGCAGCATGAAATTTCCCGTTTGCTCCACAACCTCCAAATTCAGAGCAAATTGTCACCAGCTGTGCTTTCAACTTCTGCAATGCAAGTCAAGAACAAAACATCTTGTATGATAATGTGGGTGGAGAAAAATTTAGGGAATCCCCTTCTCTACTGAAAGTTAGTGAAGGTTAACCAAAGCCCAAGCCAACCACATCACGTGATCTATTGTCTACCCCAAAGGTGATGTCCTACGATGTATGCAGTCCAATAGATGGAATAATGAGACTGGACCAGAGGTGTTATCTTCCTGATAAGAAAACGCTCAATCGAGACAGAAACGTGTCCACAGGAGAAATGTCACCTGAATACTTTCAGCAGCTTAAACATTAATCGATGTTACAGAAATGAGGTGACATATTTTCAGTTCCTGAGGCACCTGCTCTCCTTTTCGCCGTGTGTCTTTACACACACCATTTCCTCCGCCGTCCCCCAGTCCACTTCTGTCTCTCCACTTGATCAGTCCCACTCATCCTTCAAAACCCAATGCATATCACCATCTCAGTGCACTTTCCCAATGACCCCCAAACAGAATTACCGTATTTGCCATGTATAATGCGCCCCCACATTTTTGGCCCAAACTTTCAGGAAAAAAATCTTTCATTTAAATTTTTTAATTCAATTTTTATTTGTTTATATTTAAAAACAAAACCAGTTATCATATTCCAGGGTATTATTTTGCATATGAATATCATCATTGCTTTCTAGAGTTACACACACTTTTAACGCATAAGCATAAATAAAAGAATTAAAAACATTTATATAGATATGGAATTAGTACTATCCATGCATAATACACATCCTTATTTTTCCCTCAAAAATTTGGGCAAAAAAAGTGTGCATTATGCATGGCAAAATACAGTAGATAGTCCCTCCTCTGTGATTCCAGATATAAAATATTATACATTATACATATTTCACACTGATCACATTAAACTATGAAAAACAGTAAGGAGGGAAAAATGACAAGAGCTTTGGGATCAAAGTTAAGAAACTCTATATCCCAATGCTTCCTTCCACAGACTCTGTGTCCTTGAGCAAATTACCCAATCTTCCCAGTGCAGCTCCATCTACAAAATGGGAGCACTAATGCCTACTTTAGAATATTCTTGCGTTGATGACATGAGATTGGCAAATTAAGGCACTAGCACTGGACCTGACTCATGGTCAATACTCCATAAGTTAGTCCCCTCCCCTTTCTTCTTCCTTCAAAGGCAGAAACATGCTCTTCATCACTGTGTCCTCAACATTGATCACAAACCCTTGAACACGCTGAGGATTTAACACATGAAATCATGCAATGAATGTAATAACTAAAGACAAATAAGGGCCAGCTTTTCATCATAAAACATCAGGCCTAGAAAGGGCCCCAACCCAATGGCATTTGACCCAACGGTCTTTATAGGGGCAGTTCAAAGATGGAAAGTGGCAGGCCCAGATGAGCCCCCTCTCTCCTGCTCCCAAACCAGAGTCTCCTACTATTTCTCACTGCCAGCATATGCTTCCCTGCTTCTAAGTGTGGCAGATCTTTCTGGGGATGCATTTCACTTGGCTTCTTTGCCCCCAGACCTGGAGACCAGACCCAGTCCTGGTAGCTGCTTTAATATGAATCCTATCCAGCTATTAGTGGTTAAGGGCAATTTCTCATCATCCATGCTAATATGGCTTCGTTCAAATTGGAAATGATAGATGATTAACAGGCATGAGAAAATGTGTTGGGCTACATTCGGAAAGGATGCAAATGACAAGAACATGCTGCCCCCTGGACAGGCAGGGAAATGGCGGAGAGCAGAACGCACGTGCCTCCTTGCAGCTCCGTGTCTGGCGAGACGGTTTTATGGCATTTAGCAGCCCCGTGCGTAGGCACCCAAGGCAAACCATACCTCTCACAAAACAGCGTTTGCATGTGCTAATGGCAACTGAATCAGAAACACATGGATTTAATTTCCTTCAAAATACCCACGGGTATAAAAATCAATGCAGGAAAGCCATTTGGCTAACTCTGTTTGAGGCTTTTCTGAGCCCAAAAATTGTGAGAAATTGTTGGAGATGGTTGCCGAGTTCAAACTCCCACCAGGTTCAACCCTCCCCATGCACAGCCCTGGCCTAATGTGATGTGAAACCCCGGCTGTCTTTTTGGAGAGAGGCAGGTGCTTGCTGTGTGGTACCTTCACGGCTGCCATCTCCACAGATTTCCTGCTTTCTGCTATTAGTTCATTTGCTCAGCCTCTCCCACCACATAGCCATCAGGGAGATCTCATTTTGGCAGCAGATCGGGATCCCTGCCTGAGAGTTGATAGAGGTTGAGCTATTTGCAGAAATAATGCTTTCCAGACGTACTAAACAGTCCCCCTCTTTCCAGATGGAGTGGCATTAGTGTTGCTTCCAGCCATTTCCTCACCTTCTGGTACACTTGTCAGTTCTCCCATATGCACCACAAGCCTTCCGTATTCTGGGGAATCTCGGAAAACTGCTCAGCTCCCCAGCTCCTCACCACTTGCATGCACAAATGCGTGCGCACACGTGCGCACGCACACACGCAAATCCATACAGCCTCCACTCACGTATGCACATGCAGTTCTCTTCCCCCACCTCCTGGGAGTCAACTTAGATTTTCCGAGAGAGCTAATCACCAAATGTGATAGTTTAGCAGCTCAGGGAATTAGACAGGCATGAGTACAGGGGACGTCAAAGGAGTCCCTTGGCTGTGCTGGATGTGTCTGCCATTAGTAGCAGACATCAACGACAGTGTTATTCACATTGTGATGCACATTGCCTTTTGGTGGCCTTTAGTTTTCAATGTCAGAGGGACATTAATGAAGAGGTTGCTTCCTGGCTGAAATAAACCTCTTAAAAGCTGGATTAAGCCTGTGTGTTATGGCTCATACACAAGATGCTTTGGATTCAGGACCCCGTGATATCACACCTATGTACCTATGTCCTTATTGAGAAATTGCCCAGCTTGCCATATATTGTATCAGCCCTGGATGGTTTAATGTGCCCAGGCCAGACCCAGGTCCTTCACCCAGACCAGGTGCTGAGGTCCTCCCAGCAATGTGCTTCACTGCTCTCAGGGGTCCTGATGTCACTCTTACCCCTCAGTCACGTGGAGCACGGGGCCACATGGGTGGAAGTCCAGATGGAAACCATCTCAGGGAAAATGTAGTGTCTCTTCTGGCTTGTGAGTCTTCTCCTTTTCTAATTCCCTCCTTAAGCTGAGCTCTCCTTTCTGGGGAGAGGGGGTAGGGAAGGGGGTGTTATGCATGCAGAGCTCCCCTCTCGGCTGCTCTCACCTCTTAATTTGGCTGACTTTTGCCCTTGTGTTCAAAATGGATGTGCTTTCCTCAAAATCTAAGACCTTTGCTGTTTCTGCTCTCACAGAGGAAAGATCCATGCTTCCCGAAGTGGATAAAGGAGTTAGTGTCTCAGAATAGCCTGAGGTTGGAACTTCTCAACGCTACTCTCTCTGTACTGTGAAGTCAGGCTGAACAGCTGAGGTCAATTACTAAATATAATAAAGACAAGATAAAACAGAAAATCCATTTAAAAAATGCAAACCATTGGATATAACTGATATCTTCCTCTTTCAACTCACGTCTTTAGTTATTAGTCAGAATCAGTATATCCTGTGTGACCTTGAGTGAGTCACATAACCTCTCTGTGCCTCAGATTCCTCACCTATAAAATGGGTCTAACAACAGTAAATATTTCACTGGTTTATTGTATGGATTAAATAAGACAAGGCTTATAAAGTGTTGACAATAAGCTTGGAGTGTAGTATGTGGTCTCTGAGTACAGGCTGATGATCAAACCATGAATTTTTTTTTCCTGCCTCCAGGCAAACTTACTTCCTATTACCTCCTATGCCCTGAGGGACCTAAAGACCTTGGCTCTCAGCCCAGTAATTGCCTCTGGTAGATTTGATCACAGTAACACTTCTGGGTCATTGCGATCATCAATGTTCTTGTCCTTGATGTGTGAGTTGAGTCACTGATGGTCAGGCTTGCTCCTTGGAGATAGCCCTCACTGATGAGCTACATTTTCTTCTGGAAAGGCACTCCTGGTCATCTTGGGGAAGATCTCACACATTCCAACCTATTTCCTGAATCCCTACATCTCTTGATCTTGCTAAAATGACAGGGATACAATGTTTTTGTACCAAACTGTGCTATGTCCTTCCAACCCAGAAAAGGGGAAGTTTAGCAAGCAAATAATTGCTTCGTTTGATCAGGTGTGTAGCTTCCCACCTTGACCAAGCCTCCATGTGCCGCGGATCTCTCCTATGCGAAGCTCGGCAGAATTGCTACATTTCTTAAAAGCTCCAAGCTTTTCTCTTTGATGATTCAAAACACATAAAAGCAATAACAAAAGCCTTTTTACAAGTTTCAGCCATTCTTCTAACACTTCGAAATGCGTCTTATTGCTTGATTGATGTGTCTGTACCGTTTAAAGTACAAATCAACTGTTCCATATTTATTTGGTTGAGGCCCACACTCCTGAATTCTGGAAGTCCCAAAGAGCAAAACAGTACCCTCCTTAATTCTTTCTGCTACTGCTGTTGATAAAAGGAAATGAAATGTGCTAGTCAACACCCATTAACTCAGGCTTCTGATTACACTGCAAGACTTGCTCATTAAAGCAGGTACGGGGTGCACAGCGAAAAGGAGGGGTTTCCATTTAGCTGTGATGGGAGTAACCAGTTGATCAGCATGACAGGCCAGCTCCATGAGGAGAAATACCTTAAATAATTCCATCAACATTGATTTACTTTATTTAACCAGGTGATATTTTAATGAGCCAACCCCAGTGCTCCCTGGATGACATGCCTTCTCAAACTGAGGGTATACTGCCTTTAAAAGAAAAAAAAAAATCACTAAAAAAGCCAGAGAGTTGACACTTGCAGATGAGTCTAATTCCCTTTGTCCTGTGGACATGCACGGTGCTGGGAGAGCTCCAAGTGCACCGAGCTGATTTTCGCTGTCATCAGAACTGACCCTCGCTCCCCCAGGAGGCCCTCGGCCTGTCTGCTACAATGACAGGGACGGGAGCCAAGCTTCAACGTGGGGTCCTCAGATGTGCCGCACAACAGGCTACGGCCAGCCCTGACGAGGGCAGCTGGATTGCATGAATTTTTAAAGTTAAACAACTGATTTGGGGGGTGGGAGTGAGAAGGAGAAGCGAGTCTTACTTTTCCCTCCTGTGAAATCCCCATGGAAGAAACGCATGGGCCCGGCATGTTGATTTTGGCATTGGCACACACAGTCCCTCTGTTCTGAAGATGAGCTGACACGTGCAGATTTGCAGATCAGCCATTTCAAAAGGTTAATTAAATATTACCATTGTTTTCTAAGCTATTAATGTATGTTCTTTTATTTCTTCATGTGAAAGGCTTCTCCCTTTCAAAATCAAGGGTGAGATTTGATTCCCAATCCCCTTCCCTTTTAGAAAGCAGGAAGGACAATGACCAGAAAGAGACAGAGACAAGAGACAGAGACTCCCAGGCCAGAGGCAAATGCAGTTTGGAGCTGAGAAAGACAGCCTGTGGCTGACATTGTCTGAAGTGGAGCCCCAGAAACACATTCTCAGCTGCAACTGAGGGATTAGCATCATGTCATTCAAGGAAGCTTCTAGAAAGGAGGAGGAAAGGAACCCGTGCTCTCTCCATGTTTATTGACTTGCTGACGTAATTGACCTCATTGGAGCTCAAGAACGTTGCAAGCCTTGGCCTTCAGTGGTGCTGAGGGAGAGCAAGCATGTGAGTCGGCAAATGGCCAGTGAGGACTGAGACAGGAACGCAGCACATCCCACTTTGCAATGTCTGTCTGTCCCTTGCCACCTCCAAATGACGTGGTTTTTGCCCTGCCTGGCCTGTCCTGCGGGCGGCAGGACAAGGCCCTCGGTGCAAATGAGAGAGGGACTCCAAGATGGACGGCAGGGATAATAAGACAGAGGTCATGGAGAGGACAAGGCTCCTCTCTGGCAGGAAGTGCCACCCTCTGTGACTGCAGTTTACAAGAATCCTGAGCCACGATGAGCACAGCAGTCTGCAGGAAATCTCTCCAGACAACCCATCTTGCCCGGCAAGCAGGACATGTTTTGTTTGCAAAGTAATAATGCCTCCCTAGGTGTGGGGAGGAGACAGCTAACTTACGGTGTAATGAATGAAAAACAAAGACGAAGAAGGAAGACAGGTCGGTGACGGAGTGCACGGGCAGGGTGGGGCTGGCACAGTCAGAAAGGGGAGGGGCAGGGCCGGACCCAGGCTGGTAAGGACAAAATCCTGTGCACGACGCCGACCCCAAATACTCACTTCCCACTCCCACCCCACCACGTGCAGGCCGTCCAGTCCAACACGCCATCCGCAGACGCTACGTGACAGAACACGGTGCTCACAGGTGCAGTCTCTCTGGCTGGGTTTCTTTAATGTTTCTCAAGTCCTCAGTGCTTCCATTTTTAAACTAAATGCATGGACAAATCGCTATACTGCAGGGTTGTTAAAATGATTTTTTTAAAAATTTTAAGTGTCCAGCATATAGTAAATGCTTTTGAAATGGGAGGGCAGTAGGGGCAATGGGGTGAACATGGGCAAGCAGAGGGGCAAGGAGGAGGGTGCAGGAGTGGGAGGCCTGGACACCTTTGCCCTTCTGGAGCCACCTGTGAGGAAGCTACCCAGGGGATCTTGGGTCCAGCTTCCCCGGATGAACTCATTCTGATTTCCTGCGGTCCTGACACAGTGAGCTGCTCAGTGCCTGTGCCCCAGCCTGCCCGCGCTTTGCTGGTAGGGTCGCCCTGCGCACAGGCCCACGCACCCAGCACTGAGCCTGGCCTGCAGCCGAAACTTGGTGGTGACCAGGCTGGTGGGATAGAAGGTGCCAGAGGTGAATGCACGTTTGCACAGTCTGGAGCTGTGAAAGAGAAAAGACAAGCACAGGTGTCCTCAGTGAGCATGTCCCAAGTGCTGAGGTGCAGCCTCCAGCGGAAAGTGCTGGATCTCCTCCGAGATTTTTGCCCAGCAAGCAGGCGTGGACCGGAAATGATGTAACAGATCCGAGGACCTTGGGCTGACTTAAGTTCCACCCAGGTATGTACTGGCACCTAATGTGAGCCAGACCCTTAATGAAATGTCACAGTGCACTGAGCCAGGCCCTGCTGCTCGTGGAGCTTGTAGCACAGAACAGGAACCAGAGTCTGAGAGAGTTAGCAACAGGAACCATGGACCACGGAGGGCTGAGCTGGAGAGTCAGGCTGTGACCAGGCAGCCCGAGTGATGGGAGAGAGTTGCAGACAGCCCGTCCCGGGTGGAGGAGAGCTAGTCTGAGTCAGGCAGGTGTGGCGCACTCCCGGAGGGCTGTCTGCTCTGCACAGTACCCTCCCTACCCCCACCGGTGGAAAGTGGGCAGCAGTGAGGATTGCTCAACCCTGCTGGCTGCAGGGAGCTGATGTGAGGGCAAACAGAGCCCCTACTCCCTTGCTCTAGGCCTATTGATCTAGAGAAGGCTCCGGGTTAGGGTTGCCAAACTTGCCAATAAAAATACAAGATGTGCAGTTAAATTTGCATTTCAGGTAACCAATGAATAACTTTTTAGTTTAAGTGTATCTCATGAGAATTTGGGGAGAAACTTATAACTAAAAAATGATGAGTTGTTTCTCTGAAATTCTAATTTATCTGGGCATCCTGTTTTATGGGGCGACCCTACCCCTGACCCAACCTGGGCCCTCAAGACAGTGCTTCCTGCAGAATAGAATTAAAGCAGAACTGAGTCTGCCCCTCTCCAGGGGCTGAAGGTACAAGAAGTTTTCTCCAGGTGAAGCAGGCCAACCTACCTACCAAGGGAGAGACTGAGATGAAGTCAGAGGTCAGTGATAAGCAGAAACACAGACAGCAGGCGTGCTGGCAGCATTGGAGGCCCCGGGCAAGTCTCTTCCCTGCCCTTCCTACAACTTGGTTATTCTGCCACCTACTTTCAGACCCCTGGTCCCTGCCCACCCCCACCGTGGCCCCCAGCTCCTGCTGACAGAGGAGAAAGCAGAGGCATTTTCATTCACCAGCTCAATGGTAACCAAGTCAAGCAAATGCACCTTCGGCCCAAGAAGGCAGGGGTTACATGGTACATGGTCCAAGCCATATTACAAGAAGAAACGCCATTTCTTATATAGACCAGATTGGGTGTTTTTCGAAAATAAATTAATCCTTAGGATGGTGAATCACATTTGACTTCAAAATTTAAGAAGAATAAAAGCCAGAATGTATACACATACGTCCTCCCCACTCTGTCCATGGAGCCACAAGCCCCTCTGCAAACCAAGCACGACAAGTTATTTACCACAAATAACAGACCCTGGATTTATACCCTATAAAGAATTCTTACTAACTAGTAAGAAAAGCACTATCAGCACCTTCCCTAAAAAATGGGCAAGGGGCTATTTGCATAAGAAATGAGTTTCTAACAAACATAAAAAAAAATGTTCAACCTCATTGATAAGCAAATAAATATAAGCAAAAACATCAGAATAGCTTTTTAGACTGTTAAGTTGGGAAATTAAGAAAATGAATGCTACTGAATGCCAGCTGGGGTGCACCAGAGTGAGCCCAGGTTGCACTTATGGTATACTCCTCACAGACAAAGAACTTCTGCAAAATAATAAATGGCAAAGAGTCAAGCAAGAAAGTGGGCAAAGGGTGTGAGCAGGCAACTCACAGAAGAGACTCAAGTGGTAACAATGGACAAGGTACAGAGAGAGATGTCGGTTTAGATGGGGGTTCAGATTGCTGTGAGGCTCATCCTCACAGTCAGGGAAGGTCCACCTAAAACAAAATATCGGTGCGTGGCCTGTGATATCAGAAGTCCTGACAACTCCTACTCTGGGGAAACAGCCAGTCTCACAAACTGCTGGTAGACGTAAATATTCCTACAGCAATTTAACAGAATAATTCAGCACTATCTATTAAAAACACATGCAATCTCTGACATCTCTGCTTATTCCTCGGAGAGAGCAGTGTTTTACTCTCCTAGTAAAAGGAAATTCACAGTTCGTACTGTCTCGGGAAGTAATCATTACTCCGAGGCTCCCTGTCCCCCAGTTTAAAAAATGCGTTTTGGGCAGGCTTATGAGGGGGATCACGTCATAAGTTACATAAATGTCTGAAACTAATACACTATTGAATGTCAACTGTGATTGAAAAATTAAAAAAATAATAAATTAAAAAAACATTTTTTAAATTTTCAGACTGTTTCCCCCCCCCTGTATTTCGTTCGACCTATTGTATCTTTATTATGGGCAGTCTTTGATGAATCATCTCTCATTTTTTAACATTCCATTTAGACAATGGTGACTGATATGGTCACAGCATCACTCTTAAAAAACAAAGCTGAGATGCCAACGACTGTAACACAGTCATTACATTGGCAGCAGAGATGGGGAAATAGTGACGGTTGGAGTGAATGAGGAAGGATCCTCTGCATCCTGGAAATGCAAGTAGCCCTGCCAATATGCAGCCCGTTCCTCCTCTCCTTCCCTTGGAATGTTTCCCACTGCCCTTCAGCTACGCACCCTATTCCCTCCTTCAAGATTTCCTTGGTTCTTGGGCAGGAGTCCCTGCGCCTGGAATCCTGCCGCATCCCATCTTGTCAAGCTGTCTCCTGCAATCATTCAACCAGCTCCTGAGATCCCGCTTCCTGCACAAAGCCCTCCCCAGCTGAGAGCAAAGTGATTTTCCTCCAGCTTCCCACCTGTTCCCAGCCGCTGGGGCTCCCTCTCCTCCTCCCATTGTTTGTACCAAACAGCGGAGAGCTCAGTGACATCCTGTCCACTAAATGGCTGCAGTGTCTTGCACGTCCCTTTCTGTGCCCGTTTGCGTCCATGATGGCTGAGGTCCTAGTTTACAAATGTGCTTTGCTTGGATCAGCAAAGCCGGAAGCTGTGAGAGACTGTTTACGTTCTTGGGAGGTCACCTTGCAGAGCATCGCCAAGGATCAAAGTTCCCTGGCTTGGTAAACTAGGCTTGCCTTTAGGGTCAAGTTTGCTCCCTGTGAGACTTGCATGAACCTTTCGGTGCCTGTGTCAAGAATGCTAGGGAGAGGTATGCTGACTTAAACTAGCAAGATCTGAAAATCAAACTAACCATATTGAGTTTAGTGGAACAGAAGACTGGCTTTCCTTTAAATGGTTAAAAATGCCACTGACAACTGAAAATAAATATCAGAACCCACCCCTCCCACCACTATATTTTCCCCTTCCATGATTCAGCATGACTTTAATTGAACTGGATGCCACAAAATTAGAAATCAGGTCTCCAGGATCGTAAAACACCGTTCGTTGGTAAAATAGGTGGGAAATTTTCTTTTAAATCTTTTTTTTCAGACTTTGTTTCTATCCGCCATTAAAATTAATTTCACACCCATTTCCCCCCTTATGCCTTTGGGAAGGACGCTTGCTTTTACAGCCTTCTCTGAATGTCAAAACAAAAGCCCCCTTATGCTTCCTGGAATCTCCGAGATCCTTTTCTGGTAAAGAGAAAAACAAATGTGCTTGAATTAAGGCAACCAGGGAAGTGCTGGCTGACAGCAGGACGACCAACCCTCCTCTGCTCCCCTGAACTGGGAGCCCCAATATCAATAGACAACAGGAAAGAGGAAGATGCCAGGAATCACCCGGTTTCTCTCCCTCGCTTGTCCTGAATGTTTTCCTGAAGTGTCATGTGGATTTTTGTGAGCCATGATCTGAATGAACACATTTAGGGTGAGATACAAAGATTTGTTCATAATACTATATAAAATTCTATTCTATAGTCATCAGTGTTTCTGAAGAGCAAAGGATTTTTTTTTCCCTTTCTCCTCCTCTGTAAGGGAACAAGAGAAACAGAACAAGCTCAGAGTCTAAATCTCTGGGCCCTTTGAGTAATGCTTTTTTATTTTATATAGGCACTGACAAAAATACCCCAAGGAGGACAAACAATAATATGTAATAAATTATAGATGCTAGAAAATTGAAGGACATTATGCTTCAGCGTTTCTGCCTTCTAATAAACCAGAGGGGACGAGACGCCCTTTTTCATCTGTCTGCTCGCAGACCGTTTGTTCATTCACACCCACTGTGTCGTGGGTCACCTGCGCAGGACCTCAGCAGACAGACTGTAAAAGCAGGTGAGTGGCCGTTGACTGCTGAACCCTGCCTCCCTCCTCCTCAGGCCATCTGACTTGGTCCAAGGGCATCCTTGAGTGGGGAGAGAGATGAAGGATGATTCTCCTCTGAGTCGCAAGGAGGGGCTGCGAACACCCGCAGGTCCCAGTCTCTGCAGAACCTTTGTCAGCATCAATGTCTCCAGTCCCTCCTACACCAAGCGGACAATCCCTTCCCCAAATCCAGAAGATCGGCAATAATTGATTTGGCTTCCAGCCCATACCCTTCTGGTGCAAAAGCAACAGCACAGTTCAGTAGGTCTTTCTGATTTCTCCCTGCCCTCCCTTCAAGAGAACCCTCGCGTCTGATTAAAATCGGTAATGCGCTGGTCCTGGAGTGAAGAGGTGCTATTTATTTCTGTCAAGTTCTGCTTGAAAGGTTTGAGGCTTCCTCCTACCAGACATTTTACTAGTAAACAGAAAAGTTACCCATATTGTCATGCTTGCCCTGACCTGCGGAGCTAGTGAACAATAAATCTTAATTACAGTTAAATGCCAAAATCTTCAAAGAATGAGACAGCACTAGTCAACTGTGAATTGGTTCGACTCCTCACCTCGGCTAGGGTGCAGCTGCAAGAATACATAAATTAGTTTGTGATTTGTTTGTGCTGGAACAATCAGTCCAAGCATTTCCAGTATCAGTGGACACACTGGCATTCATCCTGTGCAGGTGGCATCTGGGAAGTAGCATTTTAAAGGACTTGCAGCATTATGCTCGGGTTAGTAAGAAAGCACTATTTCTAAATATCTCGGCAGTTTTCCAAAAGAGTGCTCAATCTCCTGACATCTGCTCCGTCCATACTTGTTACCTTTGGGTTTAATTCTGGGAACTGCTGAATAACCTTTTTGTTAGCAATCTCCTTTTGCACTGCGGCGGGCCACCAGAGAGCAGGCAGGCGTCCGTGCAGGGGCTAGTTTTTTTTTCCCTCTGCTGCTGCAAAGCTCATGAACTCCTTGGTATTCAAGTGTTTGCTTGTCATAATGCTAAATAAAGCCACCCTGTTGTCCCCTTGCCTGGGTCCCCTTGATGTATTGGCACCTATATGCAAGAATTAGAGGGGTGATTGCAGACATAACTCTGTTCAATGGCTTTGGGCTGTTCTATCAATTTTGAGACTGACAGAAGATCAGAGAGGGAACTCGGAGGCAAGAATGGAGCTTGAGCTGCTAGAGCTCGGTCCCATGAATCAATCTGCAATCTACTCTTCCTATTTTCGATGCAGATCCTGTTCTCACCGGGAGCCAATCACCTGCCAGGTGTGCCTACCCTCGGTTTTCTAAATGAGCAGGCAGGCACTGACTCCCAGGCCTTTGGAATCAGCAGAGGGTAATGGCAGGCCGGGCATGAGTTTCTATTTTACTAATTACGAGACGGATGTTTCAGAGAAGAGGGAAGTAGAAAAACCCTTTCCCAACAGAGGCTGGGGTATACAAAAATAGGCAGAAACTGGTTCTTTCTGCTGTGTTTTTGAGACAATGAAAGAGGGAGCATTACTGGGTACTCGATAGCGATGTCATTTGCACTTGGAATCCCCTGCAGAGAGCCCTCCCTTCCTAGCATAGGATGCTGTACCCCCAACAACCCCCCCACCGCCCCCACCACCCCTGCCCCCGGGCTCTTCCCGGCTCTGGCAGGGCCCCATCCTGTCACCAGCAGTCCTGCTTCCTGTTTGTGTTGCTGCTTTGTTGCTTCCTGGCGGTCACCCCGAGCCCGCCCTTCTGCTGAGCCTCCACCCTGGGACTGGCTCCTTTCCCAGCGCTCTCTTGTGCTTGCAAATCTGTCTCTGTCTCCGTGTAAACCCCACGTTTGTCGAGGATCTGTCCTGGTCCTGATGCCTTTGCCACCAAGCCCGCCAGGAGAGGGTTGTCCTCTCACACGCTCTCTGATCCTCTTCAGACCTCCATCGGAAGGGCTCGTTCAGAGCATTTTGGCATTTGCTATCTCACCTGCTCTTTTGCCTTCTTTTGAGGCCAAGGTTCGTTTCCTGCTATTATTGATTTAGAAAGAGGCCCAGAGAGAGATTGAAGCCCTGAGTGGTCCTGGCGGGGAGCGGGACCAGCTCACGCAGGCTGCATACAGGGGCAGCCACTCACTGAGACCACCCACCCTGTGCCCCCTTCCTGCTGCGCTCCAGCCCCACGTGCCTTATTGCATTTCATCCACGCAAGCACTGTGCCAGGTAGGCGTTATTAGTGTTATTTCAAACCATGGAAACGGAGGTTCACAGCAGCTATTATCTTGCCCAGGGTCATGCAGCTGATACACTTGTTTGACTGAATGCTTGTCTCTGCAGGTGCCACCGAGCTTCCCCTACGACACCCTCACTTCACCCAGGTCTCTGCTCTAATGCCACCCCCGCAGATGAAGTGCTCAGTCCCAAACAGCTCTCTGTTACTTTCTGCCCCCTCATCCATCTTCATCCTTCTTTGGACCTCTGTCACTACCGGATATTGTATATATACTTATTTGTCTAGCTGTTGCTAGCGTCTGTATGAGGTCGGGGACTCAGACAGTTTTGCTCACTGCTCTGTCTTCCTGGGGCATGGCAGGCACTTAATAAATACCTGTGGATGGACAGAAAGGAGGGAGGGGAGGAGGAAAGAAGGCAGGAAGGGAAGAAGAAGGCTGCATTCCAGCTTGAAGCAACAACACTCATGTTTGGCCAGGTTGCCAAAAGTGACAGGCAATAATCCCACCTACCATGGAAAACCAGGCACGAGGTGGCCTTTTTCAGGAGTCCACCATAAACCACTAGTAGATTTGGGACTAAACCATCAAATTCTCTGACTAACAAGCTAAGTCACTGCCAATTTTCCTAGCAGTGGCTTCCTATAGCCCACAAATTCTTTCTAGGAGCTGTTTGACTAAGCTTCTTGAAACTTACTTCCTATGTACTGCAAAATTCTTGCCCAGACATCACTAGGCCAACTCCCTCCACTTTGGTGGCTCCTGGAAGCAGAAGGTGCCAAGCCTGTGGAGTTGACCCATGTGTCATCCAGACAGAACACAGTAACCCTCACTGCCTTCCCGCTGGTCCCTCTCCAGATTCACACACTTTTTTTAAAAAAAGTCAAAGCATATAATTCCTATGTTTGCCTTGGTCCTGGGAAGCAACCTTTTCACTCTAATACTCCTCCTGCTTAGAGGGTCCCAGAGGAAATATTTGGGCCAGGATCCCACTGGAGACCCCTCTAGCATAAGCCCCACTAGAAGTCCCAGGAGTTCCAGAGAGCTCCTCAGAAACTGCTCTGTCTTGTGGGAACTTGAACTTCTTACCTCCAAGCTGCAGAGCCAGCGAGGTAAGGAGGACAGCATGTTTGCACGTCTATTTCTGGCCTCTGCCTCTGGGCCTCAGAAAGAGACCTCGGCAAAAGTCAAATGTGAGGCAGCAAATTTGATGTGTGAGATTAGACTAAGGTAAATATCCAACTGCTCTCTGTTTTCCTTTTAGCAACTAAACTTTATAGAGATGAGCCCCAAAAGAAGATCCATTCTCAACTTAATGCTAGTCCTCTTCCTGTTGTAACCATGGTGGCTTGCAGGAGATGACTAGAGGACGCCATAGTGCAGGTGAAAGGGGCTATGAAGGGTGTGAGGCGGCTTTGTACTTCAGCTCCAAGGAGGTGGCATTTCGATTAGACTAGAATGCATGTTGAAGTGGTTTAATTGGATGTACCAAGGTGCTTTGGAGATAAGAAGACAGCAGAAATCACAGTTGGCAGAATTACAGTTGAGAAAATCAGGAAAGGTTCCATGAAAGAAGTCACTTCTGAGGTCAATCTTGGAGGAACAGTAGGATTTCAATAGGCAAAGAATGTGAAGGGAAATGCCCTGGAAGGAGGTGGGGAGTGCGAAGGGCTGGCTCGGGGCAGGGGCTGTGGGGGGGGTGTTGGTAAACTGGGTGAGTCTGGCTGTGTTTGGAGAATATGCCCAGGACTTGCAAAAGACAAGGCTGCAAAGGAGTCAGTGTGCAGAAAGCCTGTCAAAGGAGTTTGTACTTTATTTAGAAGATGGAGAGGATGGAGCACTACTCTGTGTTAAATAGAAGAGGATTCTTTAAAATTTGATTCCAATTTAATCAGTGTAAATTCAGCTCTAAAAACTGATATTTGATTTAGTTACAGGAAAATTTTAAGGTATGTTTAAGCAACTTAGTTTGTGAGTGTTCGCTTACAACTGTAAAGTTAAATACAGATTAAGTATATCTGATAAAACTTCCCAATTGAGATGTACTGTAACTGACACACTGGATTTTGAAGCTTTGTATGAAGGAAAAAAAATCTTATTTTTAGTAAAAATATTTTTGATTTCTTGGGATTTAAAAATGTTATTAAAACGAAAACAAAAAAAGACAAAAGGGAGGTACTGAAGGTCTTTGGGCTGGGTAATCCCACAATTAAAGATGAATTAAAATAATAATGTTAATAATAATAATAGCAATTTTGAGGAGGTGTGTGAGGCAGACCGCAAGGAGAAGAGGCTAAAACAAGAAAGTTCACCGACAGATTTTTTTTAGTGGCTGTGTCAGAAATAACCTGAATGGGTCAGAGATGCAGAAATATGCCCTTCACCCCCTGCCCCCAAACATGGCTTGGAAGCAGAGCTCCTGCTCTTACAGATGCTTCCACTGGGCTGACACTAACCCTTAGTCACTCTCCGAACACTTCACACTCAAGAAAGTCCTGGGCTCCATTGGGAGGAGTCAGTTACTGTGAAGGGTCAAAGGTTACCTTAAAGAGTCCTGGACCCAACCTGACTCCTGGTTTGAACTGGAGGAAAACCTGACAAAGTATGTTAATACATCTTAGCCTGGAACTTACCATTGAAAATGCAGCCTTTGTCACTGGCATAAGAACTGTTTTGCATTTGATGACATTTTCAAAATGGTGTGAAAAAAATCTTGACGTTTTTATTAGAAAATCTATAAAGTCCAAACAAATGGTTTCATGCTGCTTTGCCTCGTTCTTCATAGGTTCGTCAGTAATCCATCAACCCTCCCTCTCCCTCCAGTGCCCTCCCACTCCCCTTGAACCCATCAGCAGCAACATCTTGCTCATGAACAAAAGGACCACTCAGAGGAGCCCTTTCAACCTTAGTTGTCCTTTGCCTCTCAACTTTTAGCCCTTAAATCAACTGCGGTCATTCCAGGTTCCCTGCCTCCTTCCCTGAAAGGCAAAACAATGTTGTCACCTCCTTCCAGAAACTCTTCCTTGACCTCTGATGACACTGCATTGCAGAAGTTTGGCCTGCCTTCTCTTTAGTTAGAGATGGAATTTTCTCTTTAGTCTGCCTCGCATGTGATTAAACATCCGGTCTGAACCAAATAATTGCATTCAGAACAAGTAGATAAAAGCTTTGCCTCTGAAAAAATAAGTCCCTTTCTCAGATGGCCTTCTGAATAAAGATCTCGTCTCTCCCAAATACCAAATAAGTTACCCTACCTCATTTTCAACTCTGGCCCATCCACACTTCCTCCACCTGTCTGCAACCTCCTACCTGTGCCTTCATCATCCTTAAAACAAGCTTTGTTAGACTTCCTCTCAGCCACCTTCACTCTGGGCTTTTTTCCCAGCTGACCCTTCTCCTGTCTCTGCCTCCCATTCATCAGTGTGACATAGGCATTGCTGCTTGGTCCCCTCAAGCACGGGTATTGCTGCTTGCTCATTGGACACTGTCAGTCCTTTTGCACTTTTGAGTGAGTCTGATGCCTCTGCCAACACCGTCACAGTTTGAGTCTTTCTCAGTTCTCTGCCTAGCTTCTTCTGGCTTACTTTAGTTAATCATTTTTTCTTTGTGTTCTGTTTTATGCTCACCTATTTATTTCTTCAACCAAATTTGTTAGGTAATCTTGGCTGGGCCAGTCAAGTGGTGGTGTGAGTTTTGGCTTAATGGGCTTTGCATTTTTTCATTTATTCTTCACAATATCCTTATGAAGTAGGGAGGGTGGCGGGTATCATTGGTGCCACTTTAGAGATGATAATATGGAGGCTTAAAGAGGGTCAATTTCTTTGGTTAGGCTCCCGGGCTCATAAGGGTGAGACCCAGGTCTTCAGCCTCCAAGTCACACCTTTCTACCCTACCCCACCATGTCACTTCCTCCTCCGCTGCTGTGCTGCCTTCTCATTTCTGATTTCTGGCCTCTCGTGGCTCTCCTCATTCCTCTGCCTGGCTTAGCTTCACCCACCTCGCTTCCTCTCCTCTTCATCCTCCGCCCCAGCAGCTTCTGCACAGGACTTGCAGCCAGCAGCATTGCACACTGAGCTGAGAGGAGCCAAGCAGTCCTGTGCCATCTCAGAGCTAACGACCTGGTTTGCCTGAGCTCTTCCGAGTAGGACTGTGATCTGAAATTCTGTCATTGGTTGTCCTCCACTCTCTCTGCCATTCTGCCACGTCCATCTCACACCCCTCGTATCCCAGGACACAGCCCACTTATTGGCAGGACAGTCCCCCGTGTTCCCCAAACACCATGGACTGTAGAACCTTGGAGGCCCGTCTGTAGGCCGTCTGTGTTGTTTTCCCATCCTCAGTGTGTTTTGTAGCACTCCCTGGGAGCAAATAAATACTGGGGGGAGGAGGTGAGAAAAACCCAGCAGGCTGATTTTTCCACAGCACGAGGAACTACCTGAGCCAACTCAACTCATCAAGTGAGACAGTCAACAAACCTGTACTACAGGTGAAGGGAAAAGCTGCCAAAAAATAAAAAATAGACAGCTTTGTTTGTTTTCTCTTTTTAAACAGAGACGTTGGGAGTCATATTTATTGATTCCTTTGTAAGACCAAGAACAGACCCAAATGGAAGTGAAACAACGTACAGAGCATGTTCCTCCACAGCTCATGGTTGGGGGAAGGGGAGAAGCAGATGATATGGCTTAAGATACTTTTCATAACAATGACAAGTGATAACCCTGTCCTTCCTGAAGGGAAGCTGTGCTGTCACCCGGGTAAAGGCCTACATGACCTTCTGTACGTGTAGTGCCAAGTGTGAAGTCACGTAGGGAGCCCCGGGTCAGCATTTAAAATTAGGGCGGCTAGCCAGGAATGGGGCCATGCGATCTGGGAAGGGCGCAGTAAGTGGAGAGCCACGAGGAAGGAGAGCAATGCCGTCGCAGGCACGTGAAAGGAGTGACAAGCAGCAGCACGGTTGTAGTCGGAGCCTGCCGTGTGGCCTGGTGTGGTAAGGAAGGGGACTTCCGCTGCTCTGATCGTGCCCGCTCTAGCTGACTCTGAAGCCATCAAGGACCCTGCCTTGCCAGATGCTGACCTCTTGCCTTGCAGACCCGGATTCTATCTGGACTCTTGGGACTTGTGCCTTTCCTGGATGTCATCATGATCCAGTGCAACACAGAACATGTATTCCTGGACTATAACACAGAGGCTGATGACAGTGTACCCCAGATGCCGAAGGAGAGAGTGGCTGTGAGACTGTTTGTACAGCAGCTGAAGCACAGATAAGGATATGGGGGACTATTGGGCTTGGCTTTGGCTATTAGTCTCTCGGGGAGCAAGGGAAGTGCTGGGTCTCAGGGAAGAACAGGGCTCTGAGCTGAAGTGCTTCCCCCCCCTCCGTCGCCCCCCAAGGTTGGGCTATTGTAAATAAAAACCTGTTTCTTCCAATACTAATTGTGTTATACACCAAGGGGCCAGGTGAATGGGCCCCCGTCTGCTCGGTTACAGAAGGAAATGCAGTATTGCTCTCAAACACACAGATTATCCAGGGGCAGGGGGCAGTGAATGGGATTTCTGCAGTACCACAAGCCTGGCAGGAATTCTTTATGTCCCCTAGTCTACCTACTGCGTGACAGTAGCTAAACCAGGCAGGCACGCAGAGCCATAGAAGAGAAGTGACACCCCATCCTAGTACTTCACTCAAGGGACCATCGCCACCACAGGGGAGCTCCCGCAGACCCTGGTATTAAATGCAGCTATGGGATTAAGGACAGATAATGTCGTCAACCAAGGCGAAGTGGTTTCAAGCTTGAGGACGACCCCGCGTTACACAGGAAGCCGATAGCAGTGGGTGAGGGCTAGCTAACCAGACCTCCTGGTGTGACAGCACCTCTCCCCCGTCTGTCCTCCTCTCAAATCACTGCCTACTGACAGCCCCAGCACCCTTAGCAAAAAAGCAGGACCCACCCCTCTCATCATGTCTTATGCCCTCCCCCGAGAGCACTCAAGCTACTCTCAAGTAGCACAGGAGCTACTACATGGGTTCCTTCTTATGGGAGACAGTAGGTAAATCATACTCTCAGTGCCTCAGCCTCTTTAAAAAAGAAAACAATGCCTTCTTTCCAACCTAGTCCCAACTTTCCGACCTTTTTACACACACATTCACACACTCACCCAGAAGCCCCCTGTGAGCTAGTAAGAGTGCCAAGGGTGCTGTGAGGTCCTTTCCAAAAACTCTGCGTAAATATTCAAACATCTTTGACAATGGCCACATGGCTATTTAAGGTGATCTTGTACTGTTTAAAGGGAAAAGTCTTAAGTCATTCTCGGCTCCAAAAGAGACTACTTGGCTGCAGCTTGAAAAAACTGACGACCTCACCTTTCACTGGTGCCCAACTTTCACAGAAGGTAGAGAGGGTGCCTTGGCCTGGGCTGGGCACTGCCCATCACTTCAGGAAGCCATTCTCTTCCCTGATAGGCAGCCAGAGACTTGTTCCCATAGCAACATGGGAAAGCTGACCATGGATGGAGACTGAAAAAAACTGGTGGCTGGCCACCCTTCTTTGATTTGATTTTATTCTAATCAGCGTAGATTTAACAAAAGTGTAATATGTATAAATCATAGACATAAATACATAAAATTTGTAGACATGCTAGATGCTTGTTTGTTTGTTTATTCCAAACACTGAGACTGCATTGCCCTGTAGACCTGTATTTTAGGCAAGGATGTCCCGCGATCATTTCTAGATGTTAATCGCCATGACTCCCAGGATTCCCAGTATGTCTGCCACTCTCTGAAAGCTCTTTGAGCGCTTCTCATCATTAGAATTCCCTGAGTTTTTGCTCCGTCCTTGCAAGCCATCTGGCTTCTCTGTACTGCAGCTGCAGTCTGCCCTCCCCCTGCCTCGCAAACCTGAGCCTTTGCCATCCCCCATCTGAAGCAAATCCATTCATCAAAAAAACTCAGTATTGCAACCAGAATTTTTTCCCTAAAATCCAGCATTAAATTGCTTTCTTTTAAATCTCCATTAAGTTTAATTCTTAATTTTGTTCTGAAAATTCATTATTTATGCTCTTGGAATATACATTGCCGTATGCTGAAGAAGAAGAAGAAAAAAAAGTCTGCTTCCCTTTAATCATTTTGTCCAATTAGCTGAGGCCACCTGCTTCAGAGGTGTGCCTCTTGGACAGTTATAATTGTCATTAACCAAAAGAGCAGTGGAGGTCAGAGTGTCGAGGCCTTGAAGAGTCAAAGGTTGCAGGTGACCACACGTGGACTTGAAAGCCTGTCTGGTCCTCCCCAGAAGAAGGGCAGGTGCCAACTAGCAAGTCCTTGCTCGGAGTCATTAACCCTGGCCAAAGGGACGTTTTGCGTGACAGAGAGGCACCAGCACACCACTCAAAGGAATATATAACTGGTGATGACATTGTAGAATGCAGGAGCCTACAGACAAGAAGAGAGGGGACAGAGGACAGGCCCAAGAGCCATAGCTGTACTGTCCTGACATTGGACAGAGGTGGGCCCGGTGATAGAATTTTCATGAGAGCATTTTACTTCTCTTATCATTGGAACCAAGTAGCTCTTTCTCCCTCCTTCTTCATTTTTATGATTGTTGATACTGCTGCTTTTGTTTGCTTTTGTCTAATCGAAGAAATACTGAAAAGCTGTTTTGTAAGATACTGCAAGCAACCCAGTGGATTAGGACAGATGTGCCTTTCTTCATGAGATGACAATTGTGATCTTGTGCTCCAGTGTCATAAGGCATGTGACCAATAAGACCAAATCCAAACAAAAGAGATGATGTCCTAAAATCCCTAACAAATTTCCCATTCAATAGCATTACAGCCAAAAAACAAAAAATTCTTAGCTCTGCACTTGTTTGCCTCTTGCCAGCGGCGGCACACCAGGGAAATAGGCATAGAATGTGAGGGGCACGTGCTGTGAAATAGAAAAAAATGAATCCCAATTGCCAACGCAGCAGATTCAGAGCGGCAGATCCCTCCCCTTCGTGAACCACAGGTTGTCTCAGCAAAAGACAGTGAAGCAATGGGAGTCAACATAGTTAATGAGTGCTTTTCAAGTCTCTGCTTTGGGCCAAGTTTTAACATATACTTCCTCATTTAGCCTTCTGTCATGAACTGAATGGTGCCCTCTCCCCACTACCTCCCAAAAATTCGTGTGGTGAAGTCATAATCCTCTGTACCTCAGAATGTGACTGTTTGGGGACAGAGGGTCTTTTTTTTTTCCCTTTAATACTCACTCAAGAATATGTTTATTGATTTTTGGAGGAGGGGGCAGGAGAGAGACATCAACTGGTTGCCTCTTGTACACGCCTTGACCAGGGATCAAACCCGTAACCTTTTGGTCTACGGGATGACGCTCCAACCAACTGAGCCACCCAGCCAGAGCTGGAGAGAGGGTCATGAAAGAGGCGGTTCAGGTAAAAATAAGCTTGCTAGGCTGAACCCTAATGCAATCTGACTGGTGTCCTTACAGAAAAGGAGATTAGGGCACAGACCGAGGGAAGACCATGTGAAGACACAGGGAGAAGGCAGCCATCTACAAGCCAAGGAGAGAGGCCTCAGAAGAAACCAACCCTTTCAACACCTTGATCTCGGATGTCTAGGCTCCAGAACTGTGAGAAAATCAATTTCTGTTGTTTCAGTCCCCAACCTGTGGTATTTCGTATGGCAGCCCTAGCAGGCTAATGCAACTCCCCAGCAGCCTGTATATTCAAGTTAGAGGCGAGGACACAAAGGCACAGAGGTGGAAAGTAACTTGTCTGGAACAGAATGATGAGGTGGCATTGACTTAGGGGCCTTGAAAAGTCAATGCAGTTTCCCAGTCCCTAAAACAGGAGACACGCTGGACAAAACACCCCCTTCCCCACCAGCGAGCAGGCATCCCCTTAAACCTGCTGCCCCGGGGGAGCTCTAGAGAGATTATTGATGGGGAAGCCATAGAGGGGCTGTCATGAGCCTGACCTATCACCTGTCATTCGGGAGGAGGGCCTCTTCTGTCACTCAAAATGTCCCTCTGCTGAACCAACTGTGGAGCAGCTTTTGTGGGCACATGTTCCTCTGAGGGTGTCATGCTTGTTACACCAGATAACCCTCACTACCCTTGCGCTCAGGACAACTGGTATTCCCATTTAACAGCTGAGAAGCCCGAGACACAGAGATGGAATGGTGAGCTCAGGGTCGCCAGGCAGCAAGAGGCAGAGCAGGATGAGATCCCAGGCTGGCATAGGGCCCAAGTCCTGTCCACTGCACAAAACTGCTTCTGGAGAGGAAGGTCCTACAGGAGAATTCCATGCTTGGAGCCTCATAGAAAAGAAGCAAGGCCTGTTCCAAACTGACAATAGACAAACTAAATGGGAAGAGATTCTGTAGTTTTGGGAGATGCTATAAATGTCTTGTCATAGTTCCAGAAGGTCAATGGGGGGGCTAAAGTCCACATGGTGGTAGGGGTCTCCCCTCCCTACTAAGTGGGACCATAGTTAGTTTTACATGAAATTTAATGGAAACTGCATAAAGAAAGAAAACCCCCACAACTTTCCAGATGTTAGCAGTCTTTCTTATCCCCTCATGACACCCTAATGAGGTAGACTTTTGTAATGCTCACCCACCCTTCCTTCTCCCTAATAGTGAAAATGAGGTTCGAGGAAGCAAATGACATGCTCACAATGCAGGCGGTGACAGGGCTCCTCAATAGAGTTTCAATGACCTTCCATGACCTTCTCTAACTCTTCTCCCCACCCACCTCCAGTTCACTGCTGTTGTTTCTGCAAAATGCTTTCCACATCACCTCCTGGCTCTCCCCTGTGTCACAGTCCAGCTCTCACGGTGTCACATCTTTCTCTTCTCCTTAATTTATCTGCTTTGTCTAAGGTTGACACGATCTTTAGTCCTTCTCAAATTTACAGACTTTCAAATCCACAAAAAACTATGAGGTTTACTCAGAAAGAAAAATTAGGCATTTGAAGCCCTGTCCGGATGGTTTAGTCGATTGGCGGCTCACTTGGTTAGAGTGCCATCCTGTGCGCTAAAAGGCTGTGGGTTTGATCCCCGGTTGGGGCTCGTGCAGGAGGCATCCAATCAATCAATCAACCTCTCTCTCTCCCCTCCCCACTTCCTCTCTCTCTAAAACTGATGAACATGATGTGGGTAAGGATTAAAAGAAAAAAAAAGCATGCACATGAAGATCTCCACGGGTATTTTCATGCAGTTGCCAGTGATGCCCCAACCTCCAGAAACATGGACAGATGGACAGACAACTGGCTAACAACGCCTGCCCTAGGTATTTCTTTCTCCTCTAAAAAATCTTTTAAATCTCTTCTCTTCATCCGCTTCTTCCCCACAACTTTCTTCTCTCCAGTACATACACTTGCCTTCCGTACACCGACTCAGAGGAGGCCTCTGCCTCGGAGACTGTCCTCTGGTTCACCTCCCATCTCGTGCCACTTCCTGTCTGGTCATCCTCACAGGTCTTCTCCTCGCCTCCCTTCACCTCTCATGGAAACTCTCTTGATTCCTAATTCCATACATCACACACACACAAACTGACCATCTTTTCATTTTCTGTAACTGTGCTCTCTTCATTTAAACATTGCACATTAAATTCCCGCAAAATACGAGGCTCGGAAATAGGTAAGGAACACACGAGAAAATGAGATATAGGTGTGCTCTCCCAGCTTAGAGATGAGTAAAAAAAGATAAAATCAGACACACACAAATTTGACAGTTACCTTACCAAGATAGAGAAGTATGGGGTTCTTCGGGAGCCTATGGGAGAGGGGCCTAAAGCAAGTTGTTCATCGGGTAGCCCTAAGAAAGTGGCATCTCCAGGGAAACCTGAGGAATGATCAGGGGCTGGTCAGGCCAAGCGGAGAGGGCACAAACGAAGCAGAGCAAAGAGGTTGTTGGCTGCCACACTGGAGCGAGCTCGGCCAAGCTGAGAACCTGCAGGACCCAGTGTGACAGGCACGAGGTGAGAGGACACAGAAGCCAGACTGTGGCCATCCTGAAAAGTCGCCAAAGGAACTGTGCATTTTACACCAAGATAACAGGACCCGATAAAGCATTTTAAATAGACGAGAGTCATGCTCTGGTTTGGGGGGAGGTGAGAGCTTATTTTACTTTTTATTTTACATTTTTGGATATGCAACACATTCACATGTCTTCCAAAACCAGAAAGTGTGAAAAAGTATTCAGTAAAAGGTCTTTCCTGGCCCTCAGTTTGCCTCTCTCCTAAGCAGGTATTTTTTTTTACAGTTTTGTATATGTCCTTCCTTATTTTTTAATGCTTGTACAAGCATGTAAGACTAGAGAGTCTTACTTTTCACCTTATATATTCAAAAAGTAGCATACCACGCACCACGTTCTGCACCTTGAACTTCTTGTGATAGCTTTTGACTGTTTTACATATTGTCAATGTAGCTCTTAGTATTAGTATTAGTACTAGAATTAGTTTTAGTTTTAGTATTAGTCTTAGTTACCTTTTCACAAATGTAGATCTCTCCTCCCCTACCAGATGGAAAGGTTCTGGGGGCAGAAGCTGTGTCTTATTCGTTTTGCATGGGGTAGCTGTTCAGTCAAAAACATGATGGATTGAAGTGGGTGATGAAAAAGTGCGTTTGTTGAATAAATCTGTTACTATTACAAAGAACAAATGCTTCCTTTGGCCTAGTCTCTTGATTTTTTTTTCCTTTTAATTATGTTAGTTTTCCAGTAGAAAGAAAAAAAAAGAGGAGACATGGTGAGCCCCCATGAACCCATCCCCAGCTTCAACAATTAACAATTTGGTGATTTTGATTCTCATCTATCCCCACCACCCATCCACTTTGGGGAAGTAGAGGGCTGCGGTATTTTAAAACAAATGTAAGACATGTCATTTCCTCTGTAAATACCCAAGAATGCACCTCTAACTGATAAAGCCTTTGCTTTCAAAATACAATTTTGTTGCACCTGCAACAAAATTACCAGTAGGTCTTTAGCGTCAGCTAATAACCATACCACAGTCAGATTTCCCTGATTTTCTCAGAAATGTCTGTCTGTGTACGGTTGCTTGTTGGACTCAGGAGCCACACAAGGCCCACAGGTCCTCACATTCTTCCATTCCACCACAGTCCCCTCCTGTCTTCCTCTTTTTTATGCCATTGATTGGTTGGGGACACCAGGTCACTCATCCTACAACAGGGTCCCACATTCTGTGTTTGGCTGACCATTCCTTTGCAGTGTCATGGAACTTGTTTTCTATCCTCCGTCTTGTCCCAGAAACTGGCAAAATCGGTGTTTTGAAACTTCCATTGAAGCTGCTCTGTGCTGGTGTGCCAGGCAAGGGACGGTAGCTCCCTAGATCACAGCCATGGCACGTGGCTTCGGGGGCGGCGTGCACAGAGAGAAATGGTCCCATCTGAGAGTTACTTAGAAGACAGGACCAATGACACATGTCGACTAACTGGAAAGGTGTATACTTCTCAAGACCCTAGTAAGAATCTGGGCCTCAGCATGAGACAAACCCAAAAAGGCTGCTTTCTTCTGGAAAAACATTTATGTTTACCGACATTCTCCTCACAATTATCATTTATGACAAGTTTTAAGAGCATACAAAGTTGCAGTATTATTGTTGGTGTTAAATTTTATTGCTATGGCTTTAAAACATAAACAAAAAGAATTCCTTAACTACTTGGAAATTGTAATGATACTCTTGGGAATACATTTTACTGCTATGGATACTGTAAAGCACAAAGATAATAAATTTAAATTGCAGTATTAGTATTGGGAATGTATTTTATTGCTTTGGCTAGAACACAAAGAAGCAGGATTCATAACTCCTTCCCCACCCCCCAGCACCCCAGCCAGTTTATATGCAATGATGCTGGGTCTGGTGTGTTAGGAGGATCAAAGGTCACCAGCATCACAGGTCGTGGGACAAGGCGAGACACCTGGACTGATGAGAGAAGATATAGAGAGGCTTGGTTCTTGTGTATGGTCAGGGAGCTGGGGAGAGGCAGGCCCAGTGAGGAGGATGGGAGGGTGCAGGTGGTCACGTGGCTTTGAGGAGGGGCCACTGGGGAGAAACTGCTCTGAACCCTCACCCCAGGGAGATGTCCCTGCACTCCAGCCACCAGCACACACCATTGCTTCAAATGCTTCCTTGTTGGGTCCACTTTTGAACACAAGCCATGCTGGCCAAAGAGGACTGGTTTGGGTCTGGGTGCCACATGGCCTCTCACTTGTGGACACTGCCTGTGTCTCTCTCTGTGTCCTCCTTAGTGGAGGGGCCACCAGACACTCAGCCAGAAACCTAGAAGGCATTTTTGACTCTCCTCTCCCTCACCCCTTGCACATCCTCAGTCACCAGCCCTGCTGATTCTGCTTCCCCAAATCTCTCTCACGTGAGCTGCCATCTCGCCACGCCATCTGCGGCGCCATCTTCTCCCACTGGCACTTCACCACAGCCTCTGCTGTTCACCATCCCCACACCCATCACGGCAATAATGACCCCTGGTTTCTGAGCTTTGAGAATGTACCAGGGACTGTGCTAAGCACCTTCTATCAGTGTCTCATTTGACCCTCACGACTTCCCTATGTTGGAAGGATATCTCTTTTCATAAACAAAGAAACTGAGTTCAGAGGTTAAACATTAAAAGACATATTGGATTTATAAAGATCACCAGGTACAAGTAGAATATAAATCTTAGATCTTTTCCTGTTCTGCAATACTCCCTGTTGCCCTTCCTTCCTCCCTTCTTTCCATCCTTCCCTCCTCCTTCCCTCCCTCTCTCCCTCTCTCCCTTCCTTCCTTCTTCCCTTCCTTCTTCAAATAAACCCCTTGGCCTGAAATGTAAGAGCACTGCCAATTTCTCCAGACTCACCCATCACTACAACTCCAGGTAAGAGTAGCTCTCATTAACAAAGTGACTTATAGTTCTTAAAATATCATCTCCTCTTGTTATTCCTCTTATCTAGAATGGAACTCTTTTCCTACCATCATCTAACTTCCACTTATCCTTCAAGATTTATTTTGGACATCATCTCCACCAAAAATCCACTTTAAAGCTATGCACTCCCAAACACCATGAGCACGCACATGTGCGCATGCATGCGGGCTCCTCAGGGCTGGATCAGTGGCTCCCCTCCTGGCTCCTACTGTACCCTGGGCATCTCCCTATCCTCATCACAGTGTTCATCATGCTATATGGTAACCATCTGCCTTGTCTTAGAAACATTTCTGGACTGCAACTTGCCAGTGGGCAGGAACTGTGTCTTATGTGTGAACTCCCAAGATCCAATCCAAGAGCCTGCATCTTGGCATCCAGTGGCAATCAATGGCAATTTGCTGAATAAATACATACAGTGAATTCAACAGTAATTGTTAGAACAATGAGACATAGCCTTCTGAGTCTCAAAGAAATATCAGATCATGCTTTCATTCAGACTGAGGAATTACATTTATATACTGTTTTCAACAATCTGCAAATTACACACCTGTTCTCATTCTAACATCCAGCAAAACGTTGCCTGTAAACTCCTGGCAAAGTATAATTGATGGAGAATAAGCAGTTCCTTTCAGGGCACTTTAGTAAGTACATGGAAAATAGCACCCTAGCAACCATCCAAATAAATATTGGGAGTCATGTTCACCATGTGACAGCAAACTTGGAATGTTTCAAGAAGGTTTAGCGCCTTTGAATTCTCCCAAATGTCAGAGTCAACCTAAGTTCTGTGAGCTTCTTGTTTGGTGGAAAACTCCTAAAAATCTCGCTATGTGAAGCTCTTTTCTTTGCAGTGGGTCCCCAGTGAGGTCGTAAACTCCCAGAGCCAGAGTATGGAATCGGCAAATGAAGAAAGCAGGAGAAGCTGACAGGAACCAGGCCTCTGACTACGGCGGGTTCCTGCCTCCCTTTCTATTCCCATAGAAACGGCCATCTGATCAGCAAAAATAAGTTCAAGACTCTTCTACTTTGTTTTCTTTTCTTCTTCCTTTGACATAACCCCTCCAAGTTTTGTTAATTAGAGAAATGGACCTGTGGCCGAAACTTTCAATGTTGGAGTTAAATAGTCTCCTAGTAGCCACAGCGTGTTTTTACTCCATCCTGCTCCCGTGACAGCTGTCCTCTCACCGTGGGGGCGAGGCGCACACAACCTTTGGATCCGCAATCATGTTCCAAGCCACTTCCGGCAGTTGGATAGCCTTTACGACTGCACATGTGGCTGGGTATTCCTGACGGTCCCTACCAAACGGAGATGAATGTGCTCCATAATGTCTGTTTTTATTACATTAGGCTGGGAAGATGAAATCAAAAGGACTACTTTCAACAAAAATGTCCTGTGTCGACAGTTCAATGCTCTTTCTACGGGCCCTGGTGACTGCCCTCATTGTGTGCTGGAGAAAGGCTGACCGCGCAGCTACCTGCCAGTTTGACAAAGCTGTTCTCTGGCCAGCAGGTTGCTTGGGCTTTTTCTTTTTTCCACAGCAACCCTCTCATTCCACCAAACCCACTGGATTAACAAAAACCTGAAGGTAAAATAGCACAAAATGATATCCCTGCATGAGCTACTATTATATTTTGCAACCTTCAATTATACCAGTTCAATCTAAATGCCCCCAAACACTATTTCATTAATTCAAGCCATTTCAGACCTGGTAAATATTTTCTCTTCTCAGGTTTTCAGTTATTATGAGTATTCAGCTGAGGATTAGGAAGCAGGAAAAGGTCACCTGAATGCTGTAGTGTAGGGCAGGGGTCCCCAACCCCCCTGCCCCAGACCGGTACTGCTCTGAGGCCTGTTGGGAACGGGGCCGCACAGCTGGAGGTGAGCGGTGGGCAAGCTAGTAGTTTCACTTGCACTACCACAGCCTGAGCTCCACCACCTGCAGTCCACTGCCCCCCTAACCCCCCAATCTTCCATGAAACTGGTCCCTGGTGCCCGAAAAGGTTGGGGACCACTGGTGTTGAGCAAACTGCAGAGCCAAGATGCCAGGAAAGTACAGGAATGGGGATGAGAGTTGACGAAGTTGAATGGGAGAGAAAAAAGAAAAAAATGAGTAGAGAAAGAGAGAGAAAGATCTCAAAGAGAGGGGAGCCGCCCACGATCCAGGAGGAGCTCTTCAGGCAGGGAGTTTGAGCTCTAGGGCTGGTCTCACTCCTGGGGCTGGCACCAGTTCCTTATCTCTTATCTCTGACGCTCAGTCCCGCCAAGCTGAGCACTGGGGACATGGGGCATGCGCAGTAGGTGGGCCTCCCATGTCTTTAAAGGCCAGTGTTCCAAATGTCCTCGGGTTTCTAAGTCAAATCCTTTAAAGATGCACAGTGTGTAGTTAATTTACTTTGTAAGAGAAAAAACAATTTTTCTTAACGTTCTTCGTGGGTTTAAAATCTTCCTTTGTAAAATGGCCTTCCAGGGTTGAGAAAGAATTTGGGGGAGAATTCTGAAGCTTGGGCACAGCAGAACATGTGTGTCCCTGGGCAGCTCAGTGTTGAGAAGGACAGGAGCAGGTGCCTACCCTATCGCTGGTTCATTTTGGGCCTGAATGGTAGTGAAGAGGAGGGGTTTTGGGAAGAGAGAGGCTTACATTCCAATAGCAGCTTTGCCACTTACTAGCTACGACCTGAAGTAAATTACTAAGTTTCTGAAAGTCACCTCAGAGTTTCCACGAGAACTAATTGCGATGATGCAAGTCAAGTGCTTAGTACATTGCTAGACACCCATTTGACCTCAAATAAAAGTTAGGTAGTACTATTTGAAGCATAATAAAAATGATAGGCTAGAACTAGACCTTGTGGGTCTATGAGAGTGAGGAAAAGGGTTGTAATCCTCATTAGCAAATCTTGGGGAGTTCATGGTGGTGCATACCATATTTCTAAAATCAGGTGCTGGAGAAGTGAGGGATCCACTTTGCCCTGTCCCTTCCCAAAGGCAAAGATGGATTGTGCACCTGTGCAGGAGGGAGGCAGGTGCCCAGCCAGTGCCAGGAGCAGGGTCAGAATGCAGGAGGACCAACTGGCTGGAATGCAGGTTAAGCTGGAGGCTTCCCTTTCCTGAAAGACAAAAGTCCTCTCCTAAGAAAGGTCCTGCTCTAACCTCAGGGGCAGCTGTGCCAGGCAGAGTGTTAGGGGGAGCTGGGTCCTTCAGTTGTTGTGTTGGCTAAGCTGACAGGCCAGCTGGAGCTCTTCGTGGGTATCAGGTATACTGCTATCTGGGATCCCACTCTGTTTGCCCAATTACATAACAGACAACAGAAAAGGTGCCAATTCGCTCTTCAAAGACACATGAACACTGGGTTCCTGCAGCACTACAACATCACAAACACCAATCCCCCACTTCCTTCCCCCAGGGGTCTCCCCACACCTCTCGTTCGTTATGATGGAGAAATGGGTCCTTGCTGATGAGCCATCTAGGACAGAGAACCACTTGCACACTTTTGTGGCAGCATAGCCTTTTTGCAAATGCTGGTCCTTGGTCTCTGCCCTCCATGGCTGCTGAGGAAAACCAGCTGCATCCTGGGAAAACAATTCCACTCAACAAACAATGGGGTGCCCCCACCAGCCATAATGAGGTCTGGCTCAGATGTTGGCACACACACAAAATATTAATTAAAATAATGCACATGATAAATAATATTGGGATCCAAAGCACAGGCCTCCTCCAAAATCGCAGTTGGTAATTATGTGGGCACCTGCTAACACACACTCAGGATTCCAGTGTTGCTCACAGGACAAAATTGGTCTCGGGAGGTGGCCACGAGAGTCGTCTGGTGTGAGCATCCTCGTGTTTATAAAGTGAACAATGTCTAAACAACTCAGAAAGGAGATTATTCATCCTAATTTGCAAGTGCTAAATTAAGAAATTTCTTGAGACCCTCAATAATTCAATTTAATAATAAATATTTCAGTACTAGTCACTCACTTTAAGTCTCTCTGCCTAGTACTAGGGGTTAAGTGGTGATGGTGGGGCAAACCATGGTTCATGTTTTCAAGAATAACTGGTTATTGGTTAATATCTGTCCCAGAAAGAAAGTCCTTCTGCATATCTCACCTAAATCTTTCATGCTGCTATTAAAAATTCATTGCTATACCTCGTCCTTGACTGAGCTCATAGGATTCCAATTCTAATACTTCTAGGGCCTTTATCAGGCACCGGGGGCTCAGGGTAAATGTCCCTCCAGTTTATAAAGGATAAATGTCCCTAGTACTCCTGCTCACAACTGAGATCTTGACCTAAGGTTTCCCACCAATTCCAACACAGCAAAGCAATTGTACACCATCTACTTTATCTAGACCTTTTAAATTATTACCAAATTTGACATTTATGGCCCTGGTTAGTACAGAGAACTAACTGGGAAATAAAAAAGACCCCATTATCTTCATTCCAAAACCATTTTCTATTTGTGGCTCAGTCAACATTTTGGCATCTCATTAAAAGTATTTAATTGCATTCCCTCAACAATAACCCACGTACCACACCAGTGACCACAACTTCTGTGTCCCAGCCCCTCAATTCTATTAGTGTTCAGAAAGCCTCGTGATTGCAACATAATGTTCAATCAGTGCAGAGAAATTAATTAAATTAAAATTATTTTTATTGTGATTTAATTAGCTTGATTTAATTACTTTGTTCACTGACTGAGCATTCTGTTGTCCCAGCCAGGTCCTCGCTCTCGTTCGTGGCATAAACGCTCCCACAGAATTACACATTTTCTCTGTTCAGCCATTGGAGCAGGCTGGGGGAATTGGCCAGAAACTCACGATTTATCACAATCAGCATCATCACAAATTATAGGAAGCATCCAGCAATATGATCACTTCTAAATGAAGTGTCTGAAAGCAGGTCACACCAGCAGCCTCGGCTGTTAATCCGTCATATTTCATAGTCAACCTGACACCCTGTCCAATTTGCTGGGCCGGCTTTATCACCGGGCAGCTCCTGGGAGCTGCTGCCTGTCAGAGGGTCCGAGCCAGGGGTCCAGCTCTTACATGGGCTGCCGTCCTTCCACAGCCTGCCTGGTCCTGCTCGGCCTTCTGACAGACCATACTCACTGGCGCTCCTGCTGCCTCGCCTTCTGAGCCAGGGGTCCTGCCCCTGCAGCTCACAAACTGAAATCCAGCATTTCCTTCCACTGCCAGTACAGGCAGCACACCACAGAGTGCTGGCAGTCCCTCGAACCTGGTTACCAAACAACGCCATATATGTCCGTGACTACATGGCGGCTACACCTTGGAACACTCTACTTTCATCACTTCTTCAAAATAACAGTGGGCACTCAACCCCTCAGTAGACCACACATGCTCTCAACCTCGTTCACCTCAGGCCACTCCACAATGCATCAGCAGCCTTCCAGCTGGTGTCTCCTGAAAATAGAATCAGCTCTAGCTTTCCTGTATTTGAAATGTGTCATCTTGATGAATGTGTCCAAAGCTGAACACAGTTGTTTTCTTATGTTCTAACAACTGTATTTCAATACGTTGGCTTCCTGCATGATCTTTTGTATTTTATTGTATGACTTGAAACCATTTTTCTGAGAGGAGATCCATGGACTTTGCCAGACTGCTCTGACAATAGAGGCGTAAGCTTTTGTGTCCCCGTATTAGTTTCCTGTGGTTGTTGTAACAAATTCCCACAACCTTGGTGGCTTTAAACAACAGAAATTTCTTCTCTTGGGGTTCTGAAGGCCAAAAGTTCGACATCAGCCTCACTGGGCAGAAATTAAGGTGTTCATCCAGCTGCCCTCCCTCCAGAGGCCCTAGGTGTGAATCCTTCTTTGCTTCTTCCAGCTTCCGGAGGCTGCCAGCATTCTTTTGATTGTGGCCACATCACCTCGATCTCTGCCTTTGTCTTCACATGGCCTCTCCTGTGTGTATCAGCTCTTCCTATCTCTTACCTTCACAGACACTTGTGATGGCATTTAGAGCTCAAGTGGATAATCCAGCATAATCTCCCCAACTCATGATCCTTAACTTACATCTTCAAAGGTTGTTTTTTCAAACAAGGTAACATTTACAGGTTCTAAAGATTAGGGGTTGTTATTTTGGGGGTCACCATTCAACCACTAGCATCCTTATGCTTAATTCTTTATTGACCATACAATTCTGGCCTTGAGTCTGATGATATCAGGGACATAAGTTGATTTCAAATATGTATAAAACTGTACCATTTAATGATAAATGTCCCTGCCAAAGCCATGAAAATTAGTTAAGAGTTAATGTGATGGTTAATGAGAAAGCAAGTCCTTTAAATAATTAAGTTTTCAACAAGGCCCAGGAGAGGGAGCAGGCCTGTTTCTTCACCTCCAGATAAAGAAAGTAGAAGCCTTGTAAACCTTGTCACTATTAATGTGCGGTTCCTGGGCCCTGAAGATCTCACGGGGCTCAGGTCTACAGTTCTGCTCCTCCCTCCTCCACCTCTCATCCTGCCCCCAGGGTGCTGAATGCAAGTGTTCCGCAACGTGGTGAATGAGGAACTTATGCTGCTGACCAGAAGTGAAAAAGGGTAGCAATGTGTGTTTTTCAATTAAACTGAACAACAGGAAGTAAGCGTTAAGTTCAACTCTTAACACTGAAGATGTTCTGGCTACTGTTTAGAACAAATTCCCTACAGTCAGGTGTGTCAAACCACAGTTTATTTCCAAAAGGAGCTTTGTAACCACCTCTTGTGGGGACCAGGAAAAAGGTGCATGGGCTGATCCAGGAACAACCTGATATCATCCTCTGGTCTAGAAATCAGTCCTGGCTTTCTGCCCCAACTATGAGGCTCCTTGTGTGATTTCATTCACAAAGTCTGGCCTCTCTAAGTGCCAGTTTTCTCACCTGCAGCCGGCATACTACGTGGTCTCCCTAAAGGCAGGACTAACTCTTATTTTTTGGTAAGAAGCTTTGAGCATGTTGACCAGCACACAGAAAGCCTCATATTCATGTTCATTTACTTGAACTGAATGTCAGCCTAACCTGCCTCACAGACTCAAAGCGATACTGGGCAGGCTTCCTCTGAAGATAACTCTGAAACTCTACCCAGACAGAAGGTCAGGATTGCTGCAGATGTCCTTGCCCTTACACTAAGTCATTTTGCAAGGTCTCTTCCAGCTATGTGATACTTTCATCCCTTTTAAAATTAACCTCAGAGAGTGCACATCTGCACTGGAAATGGGTAGAAAGAGATCTCCATTACTCATGCTCCTCAATGCAGAGCACGTGCCCTATCCAGAGGGACTGTGAGCAAACCCTGACACTCATCATCACGCTGGGAAGACCTTTGAGGTGATCTAACTCAATGTCCTCCCTTTACAGAGGAGAAAACAGAGCTGTCTCAGGTCACAAGGCTGGGTAGCAACGAGGAACCCAGGTACCTAGAACTCACTTCAGCTGTCTTCTAGGCCAGTGATTTCCTCATTCTGTTATGCTCTGTCTTTAACCCAAGGCTTTCACTTGGCCTAGTTAAACTGGCTCAGAGCACTGCCTCACAGCTACGTGTTCCAAGCTGTAACAGGGTACAGTATGTCAGTAACTCCTCTCACACAGGCGGGGTTGGGAGAACCCACAAATCAAAACCATTACGAGGTACTCTGGGAAGCTGTCGAGTGTTTTGGGGAGTGCTTGACTTTGTAGTATACTGTTTTGTTTCCCTCCTCTTGCTTTTCCCGCATTTTTTTCTTAGTTATTGTCTTAGAGGTCCCTTGCGGATTACAACTAAACTATTAAACTGATAACAACCTAGTTTGAAAATGACCAACTTAGTTTCAGTTGTATACAAACATCCTGCCCCTGTGCATCTCCACCTCACCCCCTTTATACAGGGTGAGCAAAAGTAGGTTTACAGCTGTGAGTACGCAAACACAGTTTATTCTTGTATCATCGTTTGTGAATTATTGTATTATTTTCCATACAAACAACTGTAAGCCTACCACGTGCCTGCACTGTATTGTTATGGTTACAAATCGTATCTTTATACATCGTATGTCCATTAGTACAGACTGACAAGCATTGTTTTATGCATTTGCCTATTAAATCCTGTGGGAAAAAGAAATTACAAGCCATAACAGAAGCAAAATGATACTGGATTTTATATTTACCTGTGTAGTTGCCTTTACCAGTTCTTTATTCTTCTTATGATTTCAATCTACAGTCTAATGTCTTTTCATTCCAGCCTGAGAGGCGCCCTTTAACATTTATTGTAGGGCAGGTGCCCTAGTAATGAACCCCCTCAGCTACTGTTTGTCGAGAAATGTTTTAATTTTTTTCTCCGTCCCAGAAAGATTATTTTACCGGATATAAAATTCCTTTTTTTTTTTTTTTGCATTTTGAGTTTGTTTCTTATTTTGATTGAAACTGCTAAGAGCCCACCTTCCCCTACCTACTCTGGTTCTGTTTCACTTTTCTGTTAAAATGTTTACAAAAGTGTTAACCCATATAAAGAAGATTCCTCCAAGGTGCTTTCAATAATTATTCCTTTTCCTTTTTTATGCATGGAAGTAAAGTATTGTCCCTAAGAAATGGGAAAATATACCTCTCATTTGTTAATCCAGTTAAAAATGAGGACTGCTACACCAAAATTCCCACCCCAAATTCCGAAGATGAGCCAAACAAAAGCCCCAAACTTCTTCCATGAGAGAAAATCCTCTCTGCCAAGTTTAAGATAAACGGTCTTGGGAATACAGAAAGTCAAACATGTTGATACACTGGGACCGACTGCACCAGACACATTCCTAATGTCAGGAACATATATTGCAAGTAAAACAGTGGCAACATGGAGTGCTAAAATAATCAAAAAATGGTGAATCCATGAGAATGGAAAATTGGAGAGAAACATCATCATTAAAGCTTTCCTTTCAGGGAAGTGGATTAGAAGGACTGTCAAAAGTACAGCAAACAGGGCCCTGGCTGGATAGCTCAGTTGGTGAGAGTATTGTCCCAGTATGCCAAGGTTGCAGGTTCGATCCTCAGTCAGGGCACACATAAGAATCAACCAATGAATGTATAAATAAATAGGACAAGAAATTCTCTCTCTAATCAATTTTTTCAAAATAATGTTTAAAAATAAAGAAGCAACTGATGAATGCATATATAAGTGGAACAACACATCGATGTTTCTCTCTTTTCTTTTCTCTAAAATCAATCAATAAAAAAATTAGTCCTGGCTGGTGTGGCTCAGTGGATTGAGCACTGGCCTGCAGACTGAAAGTCACTGGTTCCATTCCCAGTCGGGGCACATGCCTGAGTTGCGGGCCAGGTCCCCAGGTGGGGACATGCCAGAGGCAATGGATTGATGTTTCTCCTGCACATCAATGTTTCTCTCCCTCTTTTTCTCCCTCCTTTCCCTTCTGTCTAAAAATAAATAAATCAATGAAATTAAAAAGTACAGCAAACAGTATGCATAACTTCACAGTCATGACATCATCATGTCCAGGTATTTACAATAACCTTGTACTATATAGATGCCACTTTGTCATAAAAAATGAGATACCCAAAGACTTCTGATATAAAATACATGAGAAAAAGTAAAGCAATTGCTGTATTGGTTTCATTCCATATTCTTTTCTCTGAAGGGCTTTGAAGTTCACAGGATATGGGCAATATTGATGTACAGCACAGAAATGAAAAGGCCATGGTTGGCATAGCATAAGCACTCTCTTTGGAGAGGTGATAGAGCTTTGGTTCATAATCATCTGTACCATTTAAAATCTGGAAGTATTGCTCTATACAATTTAATGTCAGAGGACAAGGGATGGACCATTTCTAAAATTGTTATCACAAGAGCAAAGAACAGCATAAAAAATGATAAACTACTTGTGTAGCCAAGAAAACCTATTTTAGGAAAAAGTGCAAGAGGGAACACAGTGAAAACACAAATGATTATTAGTGTGTTTGTCCATCAAGATACCAAGATCCACTATAATCCCAGACAAAAATTCTGAAATAGCAGTAGTAAGCTCTGTTTTAATAATTAAAGGATAAAATGACATAGCTCCAGTATTCTGAATTATGATGCTGCCTGCCACCACCACCTTTCCAGATATTCCAAATACAAAGACTACAAGATCTTCATAAGACATCGTACTGTCTGAATACACATATAAACAGGAAATAAACTAAGAGAGAAGACAGAAGCCGTGGCTGGGTGGCTTAATTGGTTGGAGCATCATTCTCTAGACCAAAAAGGATGCAGGTTCAATCCCTGGTCAGAGCACACACTTAGGTTGTAGATTTTGATCTATAGTAGGGGAGCATATTGGGGGCAACCAATCGATGTTTTCCTCTCATATCAATATTTCTCTTTCTCTCTCTCTCCTCTCTCCCCCAATTTTTCTCCCTTCCTCTCTCTCTAATATTAATAAATATACTCATATGTCCTTGGGTGACGATTTTCAAAAAAGGAGAAAAAAGGAAGCCAGGAGAGCAACTATTAGCAGCAAGAAACAAATCCAAGGATACCAATATGAGTCATAAAATAAGCTAAGCCAAGGATGCCACTTCCCATGATGGCATTCACCAAATTAAATACGGAGAAATTAAATGAAACACCTGGGGATCCCTGTCTGTGAAGTTCATAGTTTAGCAATAGGCTCAACTCTTCTACCTCCATCTCCTCAGGCTGCTTGGAAGAGACGTACAAGCTGGAATCAACATTGATGATCTCCCAGGGCACCTTCATGGCTGCTTGCTGGTGGACTACCAGAACTACCTGCAAGCTACTAACCCTGCCCTCCCAACCGTTAGTCATGCCAGAGGCAGAGCGGTGGGCCCAGCCCTTCTGGTTACTGTCCCTCACCAGAGCAAGGAAGCAACATAAAATTCTTGATTGATGGTTATCTTTTTGTCAGAACGTTATGTCATCCCATTGCCTTCTGGCCTCCATGGTTCCTGAGAAGAAATCTATTGTTAATCTTACTGAAGATCCTGGAACATGAGGAGTCACTTCTCTCTTTCTGCTTTCAAAACTCTCTTGTTTGTCTTTGGGTTTCAACAATCTGACCACTAAGTGTCTTAGGGTAGACCTCTTTGAGTTTATCGTTTATGGGGTTCATTGAGTTTCTTGGACATGTATATTCATGTATTTCCTCAGATTTAGGGAGATTTTAGCCATCAATTATTCCATGTTTTTCTTCCCCTCTCTATCCCTCTTCTGCTAGGACTCCTATACTGTGTACCTTAGTATATTTAATGATATCTCATGCATCCTTCATGCTCTGTTCATTTTACTTCATCCTTATTTCTTTCTGCTCCTCAGACTGAATAATTTCAGTTGTCTTATCTCAAGTTTGTTAATCCATTTTTTTTTTGCCTGCTCAGATATGCTATTTAAGCCCTCTAGTGAGCTTTTCATTTCAGTTATTATACTTTTCACCTCCAAAAATTCTCCTTGGTTCCTTTATATAATTTCTATCTCTTTGTTGATATTCTCATTTTGTTCATTCATTGTTTTTTATAAAAATATGTATTTATTTTTTTAGAGAGAGGGTAAGAGAGAAAGAGAAAGAAGGAAAGATGCATCAATGTGAGAAATATCCATCAGTTGACTCTTGTACATTCCCCAACTGGGGACCATACCCACAACCTAGGCATGTGCCCTGACTGGAAATAGAATCAGTGACATTTTGCTTTGTGGGATGACGCCCAACCAACTGAGCCATACCAGTCAGAGCCTACATTGTTTTCTTGATTTCCTTTAGTTTTTATTTCCCATAGCTTCTTTTTACTCATTGAACATGTTTAAGACAACAGATTTAGTATCTTTGATGAATAATTCCAATGTCTTGAATTCCTCAGGGATGATCATTGTCATTTTTTCCTTGTTAATGGGCCATATTTTTCTAATTTTTTTGTATATTTGTATTTTGTTGCTGAAGATTGCATATTTTGAATATTGTAATAGCAACCCTATAGATCAAAGATTGCTTAATCTTGCTTATTGAAAGCTATATCCAACCATTTTTAATTTTTCCAAACTATTTTTGCAATATGTGTATTCCTTATTTTTTGTGGTCCCTAATGTTTGGGTTCTGTTTTTTCTGCAGTCAGCCAGTAACATAACAGAGATTTCCTTAAATGTCTGCTTCCCAAAAGAGGTGAGGGAATGGAAAAAAACATTGTCTTGTCTTTTTAAATTGCTTCAGAAACTGTTTTAGTCCATAAACAGCCTGACTGTCCTGCCAGCTCAGTCATTGTTCTGGTGGGCAGATTTCTGGAGCTTCCTATACTGCCATCTCCCTGTGTCATCACCCAGTGTTGATTGATCTTAATTTAGAAACAACACAGAGGAAATATTATTAATTCAAAGTTCAAAGTACACGTTTTCCCCAAACATGGAAGAACATTTCATTAATGTGGGCCTTTACTTTCTCATGGTCTCTCATGAAAGATTGAATAAGCCAGCAATTTTTTTGTCTGCTGTCTTTAAGTCACATATATTCTAAAAATCCCTTTCAGAGGCAAGCAAAGTATAAAACAGACTGGAAACATTATCGGGAAAAAAAGAGACCTAAAAGAGTCTACCAGGTGGATCAGAAACGAGATACCAAAGTGATGTTGCTAAATGAGATGCATCTTCCAAGGTGTGAAGAGAGAAAACAAGTTCTCAGAATCAAGGAATGTTTTATCAAAGGAAGCATGGGTCTAAGGGCAAAGAAGCCCCTGAGTCTTGTATTTATTATATGCTCTCTTATCACTTGGCTGCCTGCTGGCTTTTAGTCTCCCCATCTTGTGGTCCTATTTGATCACTTAACTTGCATATTATTTATCTTCTTCTAGGACATGTATTCCTTGCTCTAACATAATTAGATTTCTCTCAAGAGCAAGAAGAATTTCTTAAACTGAAATTAAGCTGAAAGAGCAGGAATAAGAAGGAGGAAGAGAGTGCCATCAGTAGGACAATGCTCCCTCCAAAAGCTCTGAATCCATTCTTGCCTCTTCTGGCTTCTGTTGGCTCCAGGCATCTCTTGTCATGGTGGCATAAGTCCTGTCTCTGCCTCTGTCTTTACATGGCTTTCTTCCCTGTGTGTCCATGTGTCATCTCTTCATTCCTGTCTCTTATGAAGATACCACTAGAGGGGAGGGAAAAAAGAAAGATTTGTGTTCTTTCTTTCTTCACAAAATCTAATAGTACTAAGCATGTATTAATTAAACCTATGAATGTTATTTATGGCATCAACCTAAGAAGGCAAAGTGGAAAGGTTAATGGGTATGGCATGAGGGAGACTCCTTTGCCTCTGGTTAGACATGGGGTTTTTGCACAAACTTCATTAAAAATATTTTAAGACTTCTTCTGGGCTTTTCCATCTGCCCATCAACCCTGAGTTTACACAGCAGGTGGTCTTTTAGGAGGATGAGCAGGAAACAGGGACAACAATTTAATGAGGGTAGAATCTGTGAGCTCATCACTAGAGTTGTGAGCACTGGCAAAGAAAGCTAAGAAAGCCTCCAAAGATCTGGGACCCAAACTTTGGCCCCTTTAGACGTCCTCCCTGGAATGTCCCCTGCAGTTTCTCACCACTAAAAAATAAATGATTGTGATTCATGCCAAGGTCAGACAGCCAATGAAAGGGATACCATTGTTCTCAATCTTATGAATTTTTATTCTATTTCATGTTCTTTCCCTCCCTTTTGTGACAGTACATTTTCTCTCTTTTCTTTTTTATTTTTTAACAAAAATAATAACAAGTATTTGCTTTCACAGACCTGTAATTTTTGTCTTGCATCAATGCTGCAAGGTAGGTATCATTATTGCTGTTTTACAGAGAGTGAAATGAGGCCCCAAAGAGGTAATACAAGGTTGTACAGACATCAACTGTGAAGCTGGGAATCAGACACAGGCACTAGATCCCATGTTTTTTTCTCCACCTTATGGAGTCTTCATTTCTGTGGAGTCTTCTATTCCTGCCATTTCGTTTTCTTCCTTTTTGTGCATTTCAAAGGCATTCATAGGCTCCCATTACTCTAGGATCCATGGTTCTCAGCACTCTGAACATCGAAACTGCCCAGGGAGCTTTTATGAAAGCTGATGGCTGGCCCCGCCTCAAGCCTACCAAACCATAACTTCCAGGGGTGCGACTGAGACATCAGCATTTTGTCAGACCCCCCCTCGGGGATCCTAATGTGCAGCCCCGATTGAGAACGACTGCTATAGATCATGTTTGCACCTTTTATTAACTATAGAAAATAAAATATTAACTCAAGGTTAATCTAATCTTTGGAGCACATCTTATTAAACCTGCTTGATGAAAACCAAGGACAAAGTAACCACTGAGACTTGCAGGTGGTGAGTTGAGCTGACATCTTAATGCCCCTTCTTTCCCAAATCGCACTAAAAGGACCACAGAATTATATTCAGCGGGAATAAAAGTCTGTAACATTCACATACACAAGGAAGAATAATATCAGTGAGCTAGAAACTTTGAGGAAGTAGGCATGATTTGGGGCAGGTGAAAGCAGATGGGTCAAAGTACTAACAAGAACTGTTCAGCGCTTATGAGGAAACACCGTGTGGGAAGTGCACAGGTGAAATTCCCCCGAAGACCTGGGAAATTCTCAAACTTGCACTGGAAGAAAATGGGCCCATGGGAGAGAAGGTAGGGGACAAAGGAGAGCAGTCTGGCCGAGACACCAGTGCCTCCCACAGAGGCTGGCCACCCTGGAGAGATTTGGGGAAGCCCCCATCAGCACCTCTACCACAGAAGACCTCAAAGGAACTGTCTGAACAAGCAGTGAGTCCCTAAGACAAAAATGCCTTCCCAATAATCTCCTACCAGCAACCCCCTGGCATACTAGGTCCCTAAGCAGAAAAATAAAACAACCAAATACATAAAAACTTAAAATTTCCCCTTTGAGACTAAAACAACAGGAACTAACACATTCAAGTTTCCAAGCTGGCCAAATATAGGTCTCCTCTGAAGGAAAGAGCAAATGGAAACAAAATTAAAATCACAGAACATATGCAAAGGTTTGGTACATATTTGAATACTCAGAACAAATGTTTATCTGTTAAATAAACTTATACCAAAAAACAGAGAAAAGTTTAAGAGAAGCTTTAATTTGAATTTTAACCAATGTTGCAAGGTCATTTTGGAAAATAGCTATAAAGAGCAAACAATTGATAAATATTGCTATGGATGAAAAGCACGCTCACTAGAATTTTTTAAAATCATTTTTAATGTGAGCAGTGTGGCAGATTTAAATTTCCAAGGATGGCGAGTCCCCCAAGCCACATGTTCATATGCAATGTGACTTCCCTCTTCTGTCCAGAAGGTGAGTCTCTTTCCTTTCATCCTTCAATCTGGGCAGGGGCTGGGGAAAGTTTGTGACTTCTGTAACCAACACAATATGCTGGAAGTGACACTGTGCTAGCTCTGGTCATAGCCGGTCTGACAGCTTTTGCTTCCTGCCCATTGGATGTCAGCAGCCATGTAAAAGTTGCAAAAACCCTGAGACACTACCATGGAGACAACAGAGAGAGACAGAGATGGGGGTGGGGGCGGGGACAGATGGATAGATGGACAGATAGAGGCCATGACCTGATAGCGAGAGGCAGCAAAGAAGTGAACCCTCCATCTCAGCTATACCTTCTTAGGACATATAATCAAAGATACACCACCCAGCCAGGCCAGCAAATTCCTGACCCTAAATATCATAAGCAAAATAAAATGATTATTCTAAGCCACAAAGTTCTGGGGCAGTTTGTCAAACAGAAATGGATAGCAGACAGAAGCAGCCAACAGCAGCCTGCAGAGCCTCACAGAAATGGTGGGTTTGGTGAATGTATACTTGTTGAATGTTAAGATCCCAAGCTCTCTTCCCCAACTCAGCTCCCAGAATGCTTGGCAGCTAGGATGTTACCCTACAGCCAAGAGACATACAGATTCTCCTCTGGGAATTCTGACCAGCTCTAGGGGAAAGACCTAAAGCAACTCACTTGGGAGCTCCTTACAACCACACTACAGAGAGGGAAAATAAAGGGAGAGGGAACCCACGTGGTGGTGGCAGATGCGTCCTCCTGGCCAAATCCCACAGCCCACTCCCAAGCGCCTAGGCCCTGAGCAGGCACAGGACAGGTTTTGCAGAGGTTGTACAAGATGGCTTCCTGAGGATGCCAAGGGGACAGCGGAGCGAAGGGAGGGGAAGCACAGTTCTCAGGAAATGAATGTCACACGGGGGACTGGGTGAGTGTGCCCTGCATTCCACTCTCTCCACACCTCACACCAGCCCCCTTCTCCAGGGTCTGGCTACTCCATTTGTGGTCCCATCCTTCACAGCCCAGGGCAGAGCTTCTTCCTCCATTCAATTTTTCCTGATTACTCCTGTCCTTATCAATTATCTTTTTTTTTTAAATCTCATACAATTCATGCGGTATGTCTCACACAGTTTGAGACTTGACTATAAAGTTTTGGAATTGCATGTTATGTCACATATAATTCCCGAGCTGCATGATAACAACAAGGACAATACCATGTGTTTCTCTGTGGCCTCATGACACCTAGTGCAGGATTAAATCCAAAGTACAGGCTTAAAGAGTATTTGATGTGAGTGTTGTTGGTTAAATTACAGATTCACTTATACATTTCTATAGTGCCTCTTACCACACACACAATGGTATTTTATAGGTAGGTAGATCAAAGAGAGAGGATTTTCATACATAGGAATTCAGGTATAGAGCTGAGTTCCTTCCATTCATGGCACGATGTTATAACTGGCCAGTACAAAACCTTCTTTAATTTTATTTGACTTTTTTCCCCCTTTATTTTTGATCCCTGTGACCTGTCTCCTTCCCCTGCTCCAACAGATACCCATCTAATGTATTAAGAATTTGCCCTAAGAAATGTACATAATTTAAAAAGGAAGTGTTTTTTTGCATGTGTGTGCTTTTCTTAATTTTAAATGGTATTATGCTATAGCTTTTGTTCAATTTCTGGCTTTTTCAGTTACCATTCTTTCTAAAGAACTGTGTTCATGCCTTGCTTCACTTGCTGCATGGTATGCCACCATAAGCTCCTATCACACTCACCTATCTGTTCCCCACACGACAGACACCTATGTTGCCTCTGGCTCCCTGGGGCCCAAAGCAATGCTGTGAACGACACCCTTACATGTTTGTCTCTGTATGGACGTATACAAGATGTTCTCTGGCATACATTTGGATTGTCGTGTCTTGGAATATAAAAATACATAATTTGGCTAAGTATTTTTGAGTTGCTCTCCAGAATGGCTATGTCATCTCCCTTCTACCAGCTATAGATGAGAATGCTCTGCTGTGTGACTCGGAAATACCTGTCAAATACAATGATGGAAACAGCTTTGGGAGCAAAGTTGAAGCCCTCAGAGGGTAAGCTTTACAGTGATTCTCATCAGCTCCATGAAAAGAACAGGGCAAAAAGACAGAGGCTGTTGCTTTTGGGTTCATTTGCCTGGGCCACATCCATTGACCATAGGGCCAAAGATAAGCTGTTTATTCTTGCTTATCCCATCTTTCCATTCTTTGCTCTGACTCTCGGCTACCGTAGTCAGGGTATCACTTATTTCAGACAGCTCTTTCGATTCATATCTCAAAAGGTTCTCTAACTTAGGAAAAGAAAGAAAGAAGGAAAGAGAATAGAAAGCACTGATTAAGAACACCTGAACCCACAGTTTCTTAAACTGCACACACACACAGAGTTAACTAGAAGTAATATGACTCTGAGGTTGATGTCTGTTTTCCACCAACTGGGGAATTGACGAAGCCCTTCACCAGGTGCGGCCAAGTGAAATGTCTCTGCCTTTTCCTGCCTGCACCCTGGTGTTTCATCACCCAGGGTCTGTGTGGTCCCAGCGGCATGGAGTCCTTTTGTTTACCCTCTTCCCATCCTCCACCTGGGGGCTCCCTAACCGTGGCTCCCCTGAGCACTCCTCTGCCATCATCTGTCCTCCTCAGGTGTGTCCTGTGCCCTCCACATGCCCACGTTTGAGCTTGAAGATCAGACAGGTCAAGCACATTTTCCCCATTTTGCCTCAGCTGCCGAATCTCAAGATCTAGGTGGTGGGAGAGCAGATCAGACGTGGAGATGGAGGAAGACCCAGAACCCAAGAAAGGACAGACAGCCTTGCCTTCCTGGGCCCCTCAGCACCCCCCCACACATGCCCCTCGGCTTCTTTTCCCTCATTCCCACCATCTGGGGTCCACCTAGGAACTGACGAACTCCTGTTGGTCACATCTGGTTTAAGAGAAAGAAGTAAGGAGTTGGGAGACCTAACCAACAGGCAGCACTTGGCACATACAATAGAAGCAGCTGTTGTTTATAGCCCTTTTTAGGGTGGCCTCAAGCTGGACCTCACACTTCCCTCCCTGACTTTCCCCTGTGGGGCATTGTTTTACACAGAGCATCTGGAACTTCACAATCTTACAGCAAAAAAAAAAAAAAAAAACACAAAAAACACAAAAAACTCCATGAGTCCCATGCATTTATGAAACCAAAACGAACTTTCTTCCTGGGAAAACTTCCCAGCCCTGCTCCTGGTTTCCCCTTCGGTGTGAGGCAGGTCCATGCAGTGCTTAACTTCTCACTTTCCCTAGCCACTAAATGGGAATATAAAGATCAGCCAGTCAGTTTATCCAGTCAAAATGCCACCCTATGAAGCTTTTTTCTAAATAACAGCCTGCGAGGTTTGAAACACTTTCAATGTCTCAACCAGGAAAAACACAGCAGGAACCCAGGCTGTCAGTTCAAAACCAATATCACACTACGTAGGAGGTGAGTGGCAAGGAACTTCCCAGGCCCACCCTGCCAGGGGTTGTTATCTGTGTTTCTTCTGACCTCTTCCCTGGTCTTGTCCCCATAGAAACAAGCCTGGAGCTGGCAGGCACCTCTGCGCATACCATGTGACTCCACCAGAGCCCATCCAATACCCACTTCTGATTTCAGATGCCTGAGCTGGCTCCACTGGGCAAGGTGGTGCCTAATTACCTCCCTTCTGTTTTTTCCTCTCCTCTTCTCCCTTGCCTGCTCCCCTCCCCACCCCCTCAGAGGACAGCCTTTCCAAGAAACAACACAGGCGCACACCTGGCACGGTGCGATAGGGAAGCTCACCATGGATACCGGGCTACCATTCCCACCCTGGTGGCAGCTCCTGGGAATAAGTAACTATCTCCAGAATGCTACAAACTCCAGATGTGCACCGACTAGTGCCTTGAGACCGGCTTCCTTGTCTCATTATGCCTATTTTTTTTTCACAAGTTCCATATATGCATATCAAGCCTTCAGAAGGGGAAAAAATGGGAAATGGTAATCTTCCTTTTAATATGCTACCGCATGCCAGTCCCGAACAGCTGTACACACACAACACGTTGGACTGGACATGAAATATAGCCCAGGTCCATTTTTTAAGCATTCATTCCCAGGGCTTACAGAACACATTTACTTGGAAGGAGGTCACACAGTCTTCCTTCTGCATAAAAAGGTGGCTTTGAAATAGGTACAGCCATCTGGAAGCAGCCTCCTCTGCCATTGATATGTAAAATGCACATATTACACCATCTTGCTCCGGACTGTGCAGCAGGAGGCAGGGACACACACAGGCCCGTAACTGTTTAAATATACAGCCTCTGGTTCTCCAGAGTGCTTACTGTGCTTGCTCTGGAAAACCACTTGCCAGCAGCCTTGGTGAGTCTAGACAGGCTGGGGAGGCAATTTGCTCATGGCGGCATTCATCTGTGAGCAGGAGTGTCCTGGGGTCCAGATTTGGGGGAAATGATTTGAACGCTCTCCAGTGCTGCTCCAAGCTTGCTAATAAGAGAATCTGTCAAGTACGTGACTGGGAGTAAATAGCAAACACCCCATCGAAATAATGACCTTTGCTCTTCGGCTCATTAGAGCCAAGAAGTTGCTCCCCTCCCTGGAAGACTTGGATCCCACCTTCAATAACTAGTTTTGTCAGGCATTTAAAGGAGAAGAGCAACGGGTCCTATGCTGCTAATTGATCTCCATGTTTCCACGTCGTCAGGGTATGACTCTTTATGTTTATTAACATTTGATCCTTAAAGTGAGCTTCCCCCCACTCCTCAACACGCCCTCACATAAGATCTTCACGATGCAGACCTTATCCAAATACATCCTTGCCCTCTGTAGCCATTTAGCTTTCATGTTGTTTCATCCATTTTTATTTTCTAGGCTTGTCCTTTTGTTTGTTTTATTATTTTTTTTATATTTCTGTGACACGGATAACACAAATCAGTTGGCTTGAAATTTAAAGTGTCATCCCAAAGCTAGACACCCTCCCAAAAGAAATCCCAGAAAGAACACAGAGCCCTGGAGTAACTCAAAGGGTTAAGCTGCTAAATGCACAAATAGCTGAGCTCCTGTTACCGAGAAAGAGAGGAGAGAAGATTACTCTAGGTCAGTCTGTCCTTTACATTGTGAAGAGCTTGAAAGGGGCTAATAAACCCAGCAGCCTATGGCAAAGGTAATTTATTTTATATTCCTAGTCATCACATGCAATAATTTTTGGAGGGAGAGAGCAAAAATAATTCAAAGAAAGTGATAAACAATAATTAAAAAAAAACACCATGTCTAGTGATGCTTTCACTCCCCCAGTTAAGAGAACACGTGTCTTTCTCTGCTTTTGTGGTACATTTCTCTTCCTGTTTGTGTGTCCACATCTTCAAAGTGCCGACGTGGCTCGGGGGTGGGCTGGGAGCATAGCGGCTCTGCCTAGCCTGGGATCAGTGGTACTTCTTGGGGTGGGAGACACAGATTCCCTGAGATATCAGTAAGTCCCAGGTGTGGGCACTCACGTTTCTGCACAGGCACCTCTCAGCTCTGGCCCCTGGAAGACGCATCCACTTGACTTATGAATTGGCTCCTGGCTGGGAGCAATTACTATGTGGACAGCACTCTGGCTGATTCCCTGAGCCCACGTGGAGGGCAGCTTCTCTGGGCCATGAGTGAGAGGCTGGGCCGGTTCAGCTCCTGTCTCACATTTGCCACATTTTACATGGATGAGGTCATTGGACTGCAGATGAGGTAGCTGCCGCCCGCCCATGAGCTCGAGAGGTTACCATATGACCGTTCATGTAAACACAGTGAGATCCCGTGGGGCCTGCTGACAGCTGGGCTCTGCTGCAGGCTGTGGAGGGGTGGGAGCCCCAGCACTCCTGGAGCTTGTCCGTGCTCTTAACTGAGCCAAATCACTGCCTGAGCTCATGCCATACCCACCTCAAACACTGGTCCGCTAGCCTCAGGTCAGAAACATCCTTGAAGGAGGAGTTGTGGCTGGTCCTCTGACAGGTCTGCACGGGGCACAGACAAATAAATAATACCGCCCCTTAAAAGGGGCCTTTTCAAGGCAGTGCCACTGCAGACGGAGAGGAATGCAGGGCTCTGCAGGCCCACTTCCAAACCTCTCTGCCCTCAGCCGGCACGGGTGGTTCCACCATTCGGACACTTAGACACATATCTTAGTAGTCTCTTAAGTTAGAAACATGGCTGGAAAACAATCATTTTCAAAAACCAATAAAGAAATACATGTTTAGAACTCTTCCAACTATACAATGACAGAATGCATTTCCAAATGGAGAGCTGGCCTGCTTGGCTGTGCCAGGGTCCCATGATTCTCCAGGTCAGGAAGTTCTCTCCAGGGTCAAGTCAGATTAACTAAGTTCTGCATCTCTACTGAGCATTCCACATTTATTCCTTTATTACTGAGCCCTACCAGGTACTGAGCACTACAGGGGACACTGGGAATATTGCAGGACACAAGAGGTTGGTCTCCACACTGGTGGGGCTCACCCGCCAGCAGATAGTTATGGCTCCCACACACTAGCCAGCAGTAAGCTCTGAAGGAAGGTGGGAAGGGGGATATGTGCACGGAGGGGAAATTCAGGAGCCATGAGAACAGAGGGCACCTCAGTGAAGACCTCCCTGGCAGCCTCATTAAGCTGAGACCAGAAGCGAGACAGTCACACTAAAATTCACAGCATTAGTGAAGATGCACAGTGGGTATGTCACATGTCTTGTAACACCTGTGAGATCAGTTCCCTGTGGTCCCCATTTTATAGATGCTCACATAGCTTAAGAGAAGTTAAGGGGTATACCCAAGGAAGTGATAGAATCAAGATTTGAACCCAGAGCATTCTATAATAATTCTTCCCCAGACACAATCAAAGGGACACCAAAATAAGTAGAGCCTCGTGGCCAAGTGCGGGGCCTGTGCCTTGCCAGCAACACAAGCAGCTGAGCACACAGGAAAGGTGGGAAGACCCTGGTTGAAGAGAGCTACATACATGAGAGAGAAAGAAACAGGGACTTTGCAAGCCATCCCAAAGAATGTGAACTTTTTCCTAAGGGCCACGGGAAGTCTTTGAAGGACTCCAGGCAGATGAGTGAGACGATCAGATTTGTTTGTTTGAAATGTTTCTCTGGCTGCAGTGTGGAAAATGGACTGAAGAGCAGTGAAGGGTGTGCTGGAATAATGCAAGTGAGAACTAAGGGCCAGTGGGCATCGAACCAATGGGTTCTACATAGGAAACAGCCAAGCTTGCAACCCGATTGAAGTGGGGTTGTATGTGGGCGGAAGGGCCCCAATGGCGGAAGAAGGAGAAGAATGGTTTCTGACAGAGCTGCAGGATGTGGAGGATCAGGTTTAGAAATGCTCATTGGGCACTCAGACATGCAGACCTCAAGCCAGGGAACAAGACCAGGTCTGAAGATAGAGATTTAGGACCCACTGACATCTATCTGCACAGCAATTGAACCTTGAGAGTTGCTGCGTGTGACTGACATGCTACTAAGACTCCATTTCTTCCACTTAGGTCATTTCTTAAATAGTTTATTTATTATTTTTAGAGAGAGGGGAAGGGAGGGAAAAAGAGAGGGAGAGAAACATTCATATGAGAGAGAAATTTGGATCGGCTGCCTCTCTCAAGCACCCCAACCCAGAGACAGAACCTGAAGCCCAGACATGTACCCTGACTGGGAATTGAACCAGAGATTGTTTTACGGGTTGGTGCCCAAGCAAGTCAGCCAGGCCGGCCAGGGCTGAATCTAAAATTGTAAACCTCAAAACAACATCTGTAGTACTACTGTTATTGCACAAGTACCATCCACTGAATAATGGGACTGTACTCACAGAAGTCAGCACAAATGGACTCCACGCCCCTGAGCCTATACTGCCCAGAGAAGAATCTCCACACATCAAGATCAAATGCGCTCTCTTTTCTGAAATTGCATCACCAGCTCTCAATCATACCACAGTGCAGCTTACTTCATATTCAAAATGTACATTTCTTATAAAATTTTTATTTTTCTCACAATTTCTGTGGTCTCTCTTTTTTCTGATTAACAGAAGACAGATGCACTCTGATTAACAGAAGACATGAAAATCTTGCAGGTTCTTAATCATATAATGTATGTTGTGGAACTCCCTTTCTTCCTGAAGACGCTCTTCACGGGGCCCTCTGCTTCCCTGGACTCATTTGGACCGATTGTTTTCTAAGGCCGCCGCACAGCTGTCATCCCAGGGCTCCTCTTCATCACGCTCCTGGGCTGGTTCTCCTGTTTCTCAGGTTCCCATTTTTCTTTCTCTTTGAGATCTTTTTGTTTCAGTGTTGCTCCTACTATGTCTCAGCCACACTAGCATTCTCTCTGACCCCAGAAAATACAAAAAGCACTCCTGGTTTGCAGCCTCTGCACTGTCTCTTGCTCTTTGTAGAACACTTCCCCCACTCCCCTGTCTCAGATCCAGAGGGAGCTTGTTCCTTTGTATCACTCAAGTCAGGATTAAATGGTGCTTCTTCACTGAGCTCCTCTCCTACCATCCAGTCAGAAAACAAACAAAAATAACCTCCCAGTCATTCTGTATCAAAACAACTCCTTTTAACCCAGACCAGTGTGCTCAGTTGGTTGGAGCATCGTCTGGTAAACTGGAAGGTTGTGGGTTCGATTCCCAGTCAGGGCACGTGCCTGGGTTGCGCGTTCAGTCCCTGTTAGGGCATGTTCAGGAGGCAACCAATCAATGTTTCTCTCTCACATTGATGTTTCTCTCCCTCTCTCCCCATTCCTTTCCCTCTCTCTAAAATCAATGAGCCTGTTCTCAGATAAGGATAAAAAAAATAGAAATAAAAAATAAAACAACTTTTATTTTTAACATAGCACTCTCATTTCCTGATATTTGCTGGTTTTAGTCACTTATTTATTTTCTGTTCCTCCCAATTAAAATGCCAGGTCTAAGAGAATAGGGGTGTTTTTCTGTCTCTTCCCCCAGCAAGCTCAGCCCCAGGAGCAATGAGTGGCATGCAGCAGAGGCTCACTAAACAGGGCTGAATGAGCTTTCAGAAGGCCGCATTCATACGGAACAGCCCAATTCCTTCTGCTCCATCCTCTGACACGATAGAAGAGAGGTCAGAATGTTTGTATGCCTCTTCTGAAACCTTGCTAACTGAAGACTATAAGTTCTCAGGTGGAAGAGGAACAATAAATTCGTATGACAAGATGCTAAAGGACTAGGGAAAGTGCTTAGGGAAAAACAGATGGTTGCCATTTGACTAATGTACCAAGTTTTGTTTAGCTGAGAGGGCATGTAAGCTAAAGGAAAGAGATAAACTGTTGGGGTGTTACTTTTAGAAATACAGATGACTAAATCTTTTGGAAAAATTCTTCCACCACAAAACCCTGAGATGCTGGATAAATTGCAACATTAAACAAATTGATTAACTCTCAGAATAATATGAGAAAGTCCCAGAAACATAAAGTAAAATAAAGCAAAACAAAATATGCCATGAGCAAAAAAAATAAGAAAATCCAGAAGCTGGGCTGCTCAGGGGAAAATGCCAAAAGGACAGAGTTGAGCAAACAATAGCATGCAGGCCAACCACCTGTTTGGCAAATAAAGTTTTATTGGCACAGGGCCACACCCACTCATGTATAGTCTATGGCTGCTTTTGTGCTACACTGGCAGAGTTCAGTAGTTGCAACAGAGAACATATGGCCAGCAAGCTTAAAATATTTATGCTGATCCTTTAAGAAACCCCTTAATGGTTGTGCAGGTAAGTGGAGTCTTTGGAATTTGTATAAAGTAGAGGAATGAACCTGAGACTCACATAAAGCTTGAATCTTCAAAAACATTCACTCTCACCCTGACAGGCATGGCTTGGTTGGTTGAAGAGTTGTCCATAACTGAGATTGCTGGTTCGATTCCTAGTCAGGGCACATGCCCAGACTGTGGGTTCTATCTCTTGTTGGGGTACATGTGGGAGGCAGCCCATCAGCGTTTCCCTCTCACATCAATGTTTCTCTCTTTCCCTGTCTCCTTCCCCTCTCTCTTGAATGAGAATAAAATAAGCTTTAAATAAGAGGGGGACTCATTCTCCAGGAAAAGGGTAGACTAGACCAACACACCTGTTGGCAAAACAAGACAGAGAAAAATATCTCTGTTTCTGCCTCAGCTCCAGGTGGAAGATATTACTAATAACAGTAATAATAATAAAAATTTTAAATAATAATGATAGTCTCTCCTGGGAATTTGTAACTATGGGCCTGATGTTACATGAGTCTCAGGTTCAATTTGCACTATGTATCTAATCTTGAATACCTCAAAGAAAGAAAATAAATTGAAGTGTCCCAGTTTGATAATACCTGTGTGCCTAGCAGAGGGAAATGCAAATCCTCTCCAAAGAAAAGCCTTCTTAACCCAGTCACATAAGGATTCTGACAGTTTAAATCCAATTAAATATAAGATTAAAAAAAGAGAGAGAAAATTTATTAAACCATAAGGTAACCAACCACCATTAGTAAAAGGCACCAGAAACAACAAGCATGATTTAAACCTCCAAGAACTTTGAACAGAACTATCAAATACAGAATGTAAAATAACTATGTATGAAATGTTGAAAGAGATAAAAGATAGAAAATGGATTGCCTAGCTGGGTAGCTGAGTTAGAGCATAGCCTTGATATGTCAAGGTTGCAGGCTCGATCTCCAGTCATACAAGGAGCAACCAATGAATGCATCAATAAGTGGAACAACAAACTGATATTTCTTTCTCTCTCTTTCTAAAATCAATAAATTTTAAAAAAAGTAACAAAAAATACAGAAAAGGGAAAGGGGACTATCAAAAGTGACCAAACAGATTTGACAAAGAACCAAATAAAACTTATAGAAATAAAAATAGAATCATATGTAATTAAAAACATGTAAATATATATACATACACACATTAAACTATAGATAAATAGATATGTGTGTATACCAATAGATAGGTAAAATAGCAAAATAAACATGGATAAAGAGAGGATCAGTAAACAGAAACCAAATTTTAAGAAAACACTCAGAATGCAGTACAAAAAAGATAAGAAGATAGAAAACAGAACGAGAAAGGAAGGAATGAGAACTTCTAACATATATTCAAAGTCACACAAGAGAGAGTAGAAAGAATGAGGAAGAGGCCCTCTTTGAAGAGATAATAGCTAAGAAAATGCCAGAACTCATGAAAGACATAAATCCTTAGAGACAGCAAGTATAATATATCTGTCAGGTTAATTTTTTTTAACAATCACAAACACTAAGCACATCACATGATACTGTAAAACACCAAAGCTAAAGAGAAAATGTTGAAATCAACAAGAAAGAAAAAATATATTACCTACTACAGAATGACTATGGTCTGACAGCAGACTTCTAACAGAAACAATGAAGCTAAAGACCATGGAAGCATCTCTTCACCGGCTGGAAGAAAATAACTGTTCATCTAGAACTGTGTTCTCAGAAATATTATCTTTCAATAATGATAAGAAATTTTTTTAAAAAATGGCCAAACAAAAACTGAGACAGTTTGCCATCAACAGACTCTTAGCAAAGGAACTTCTACAGGATGAACATCTAGAAGAAGAAAATGATCCTAAAGGGATGCTCTGGACTAGAAGAGAAAAAATGAGCTGAATTGCTCAGGAAAATGGAGGATTCTGAAGCAAAAGAAAAAAGGGAGACAAGAAAGCTGGCAAAAATTAAACACTTTGTGGGAGTCATAAGAAATGTCTAATAGGATGTTTTATTGTTTTTGCAATGTGGAATATGTTCTGCATTCTTCCTTCTGAATTCCCACATCTTCAGTAAAATGTACATTTCTGTTAAGTATTTTGTAGAACTGAATCTATTTCCCAACATGGAATTAAGAACCAGATACGTGCTCAATATGTATGCAAAGCAAGAACACAGTTACACAAATCCTATATTAAATGTGTTAGTAGGTAAGAGGGCATACTCTAGATGTGATCCCTAGCTCTAGTGGGAACACCCTAAGTATTTTCTGGGGGACTGTACCAGTACTGCTTCTATAGTGCAATATCACTGCTTTTCTCTCCACACTGTTCATAATAAGCACAAGGGATTACTCACCAGGTTGGATTATGGACTAAAGGAGGTTCCCTTCTTATCTCAAATGAAAAGTTATGGCAGCACTCCCATTTCTTCTAAGGTCAGGCCTCAGTATCGTTGATGGATGTTTCCAAGCACAACCTTTAGGGGAAAACGGAAATCATGAAAGGAATATTTACTGGGTATTCGCATGACCAGGCACTGTGCATGGCTCTTTTCCCCATAGTATGTCATTTTACCCTCACACATATGCTACATGCAGTCTACCAGATACTTGTGGCCATTACATGGCATGCAGGAGGCATGAAGAAGGGGGCAGCCACAGTGACACAAGCCCTATAATTTGGAAATAAATTTGTACCTAATAATTATGCTGTAAAATCAACACACAATGATTGATCACACCAATGATCTAGGAAGTTTTCTAATTAGAGGCAACCTGACTATTGCTTAAACCAGGGGTCAGCAAACTACAGTCTGCAGGACAAATCCAGCCTGCTACCTGATTGATTTTTACATTTTTGTGGTTGAATGGCCAAAAAAAAGAAAGAAAAAATATTTTGGGATGTGGCAGTGAACACACAATATAGGGTACAGATGATGTGTTGTAGAACTGTGCACCTGAAACCTCTATAATTTTGTTAACCAGTGTTACACCAATAAATTCAGTTAAAAAAAGAAAAGAAAAATATTCTTTGAGAGGTGAAAATTATAGGAAACTCAAATCTCAGTATCTATAAAACTTTACTGGGACACAGTCATGCCCATTCATTTACACATAGTCTGTGGCTGGTTTTGCGCCATAGAGACAGAGCTGAGTAGTTGCAATAGAGCTAATAGGGTAGGGGACGCATAAGGGGCAGGTGAAGAGGCTGCAACTGTTATTTCAGAGGAAACAGTGCCTGATAACAAGGGCCCCCCAACACCCACTTTTGATCCATTTGCCCAGTCCCCCACACTCTCCTGCTGCTTCTGCTCCTTTTTCCTCCTGCCCAAGATATTTGCTATCAGATTCTTTGAAGAAAGTGTTTGCCAACCCTTAGCCCAAATGATGGTACTAATGTATTTAAAGACAAAAATGTAATAATCGGAAAGGTTAGCGGATATTTAAGGTGGGGAAAAAGTCAAGAAAATGAAGGCCAGATGTACCTATATGAGTATGAACATAGGAGGTTAGCTCGATGAAGGCCCGGGGTTAGCGTATCCTTGTAGGGCCTACTGCAAAAATGGAGGCATTGAGTTAGAATAGGTATCAGCAGTTGTTATAGCAGCATTTATTGAGCCTGTCTGTGTGCCAGACATCATACTTAGTGCTTTATATACATTATTTAAGTTGACACTTAAAACAAGACTATGAGTGAGGTGATCAAGAAAAACATTGCACCATCAAAAACTAAAAAAGACTATGAGTGAGGTGGGTGCTATTTCTACTTTAGAGGCAAGAAAAATATGAGGTTCAGAGAGGTTATGTGACTTACCCAAGGCTATGCAGTATGTACGTGGAAAAGCTTGAGGCTCGGACCTTGTGATTCGAAAGCTCCTAGCCCTAACTTACACGGTCATTGATATTCTAACATTCTACCCACTAACGAAATGTCAGTGTGTCACCACTACATCTGCAGCACCTAGCCCAAGGCCCGGCACAACCTAAGTGATCAGAAACTGTGTGCTGAAAGTGTGAAACACCCTCTGCTCACTCAGCAAGGTTTTTATTACAGTCTGGCTTCTCATGACATCATGGAAAAATGCATTACAATGAAGAACTCAGGGCTCCTCCCTCTCGCCAGCTCATTCTAGCTCATTATCAAGTAAAATAAAAATGGAGTTTAATTTACACATGAGTCATTTATCAGGTTGGTTAGTGTAAGCCAATCCCTGATCCACTCTTAGGGGATAACAAAATCAAGTCTTTCTCTTGCAAAGCTGTGGGGACCAAGCACTGTTCACACATCAGACCCTGTGGACTTGCAGGGACCTGCCCAATGACAGTGCTGTGTCTTGCTGTGAGCCCTCACTGGTGGGAATAAGAAACAAGAGGCCAAGTACCAAGGCCACCTCACCAGTAGGAGCACAGCTGGGATTCAAAACCAAATCTTTCTCACTCTAGATCCACTGCTAGCTCCTTCCACCATACCTTCTCTTTTTTTATGACAAGACATGTCCACCATCTTCCACTTTCTTTAATTGCTCAAGAAATCCACATTGATTTTAGGAAAAATTAACACAATAAATTAGAAAAGGAAAAATATTACACATACTCTCTCTCCCAGAGATGATCTATTAATATTCTAGGTTATAGTTTTCCAGATATTTTCTTTTGCATATTTTAAACAAATGTGAAATTATAACGTCTTAAAACCTGCTTTGACCTCTAATAGAATGTGAATATTAAGACAATCTAGATACCCACAATCATTGTTAATCTTACTGTGTTTTATTGTATTGATATGCCATAATTTATTTAACCAAAATTATACTGTTAGATACTGAGCTTATCCTGGTTTTTAGCTTATAATCTACTGTTTGAATATGTCGACCTTATTCTCAGTAAGCAATTTCCCCCAACTCCAACTGAATCCTCACTTGATCTCTGTCTCCAATGCTAGTGTTAAATCTTGCAGTGTTAGCATTTTAGCAATGATAATCACAACTGTTTTTCATCGCTGAGTTCAGAATCAATTCAAAGTAGACACAGGAGTTCAAAATAACAACTTTATTACTAGTGAGTCCAAATCCTGTACCACAGTTTAGATATGACCACACTGGGTCTTCCTAATGGGAGACCCAGTCTAGACCTGAAGACAACCCAAACAACTGCCCGGGACCCTCCTCAAGACAACCAGCTTTCCGCAAGCAACAGGCCCAGCCTCTCAGCCCCTGGAGCAGGGAGAGGGTGGAAGCCAGAGTATTTGCTGGCCAGCAAAACTTTCAAAGAGGAGAAGGGCTAAGAGGCCATGCTGGCTTCTCACAGCCTTACCAATCAGAAAAAACACCCCCACGGCTGGGCTGAGGGATGGATGAGGAAACCGTGAACAAACAGGCTGGGCAAGTCATTCCTGAGGAAGTGGCACACGTACTTAATGACACATACAGGCCAATACCTCCCCGCAATTCTGAGGTAGGATCGCTCCCCATGGCTTCCCCCTATATCACATGCTTGTTAGAAGGTCATAACCACAAAGCTACACATTTGTTCTGGCCACAGCCTCAGTCTCCTTGTGGCTGCCACCAGCCCAGATGACTCAGCCCTAGTCAGGATGGTCAGTCTGTAAAAGGCACTTGGTTTTGCCTTGACGTGAGTCATTCTGAGTAAATATAAGAGCTGATGAACTCTGAGGGAACCTCAGTTCTGTTCTCCCATGAACTAAGGCCCAGAAGGCCCTGCCTCTGTCCTTTCAAGGGGAATGCCAAAATGTCCTGGCCACCCTTGGAGTGCCCCAAGGCTCTACAGTTCCTATGGCCACCTGCCCCCTCCAGGAGGCCACAAATATGCCCACCCTGACTTTGTGCTCCAGCTGCCTTCTCTTTCTGAGACAGCAAAGTCAGCAGATCAGAATTCTAGCTTTGCTTCTGGGCTGTGTGACCTTGGACAAGGAATCTGGCTTTATTGAACCACAGTGTCCTCATCTGCAAAATAAGGAAAGCAAGCCTCTTTCAGAGACTGTTGGTATGGCAGGCAGGGCCCCCTGCAGCCTCCCCCACTCCCCACCCCACTCATACTCAGAGGTCTCTGCCTTGGCACCTCCCTCCACATTCAGCTTCCCCAGCAAGTTCCTACCTACGCCCAGGTTCACGTAGGTATTACTCACTCCAAGTGCCCATGGCTGCCCCTGAGTACCTCATTCAAACATCTACCTCAGTGCTTTGAGATTATTTCCACACCTGCCTCACCTATCCAAGGTGCCCCATGGCGAGAAGTTTGACCCTTTCCCCCATCGCCATGCTCAGTGCCCAGCACAAGGACCGGACTCAGATGAAAGAAAGGGGAGAGCAACAGAATAGGAGGAAGTGCTCAAATCACAGCATTCCTGAGTTCTGGAAAGCTATGTAACTTCTTCCTTTCAGTGTCTGTAATTCTGCAAACACAAATTTTTACCTCTTAAACTGAAAAATGCCCTTTAAGGGCACTGGGCACAAACCATGGCCACTCCACAGGAAGCTGTGTGTGCCGCCCACTGGCCCTGGATCAGCAGCTCCACGCACAGGGTCACTGAGAATCCAGAGCCAGAGTCACGTGTGTACAGCCAGTAGCCTCTCCAACACAAACAGCCCAGAAAGATAATACCAGTTTGTTCCAAAGAGAGAGGAAGGCTAAGCAGTGGCTACTTTCCGATGACTGAGTAGTCTTTACCCTGCCAACACAGACAGTCTCAACAGAATTTATTCAAAGCATCTTTTCCTCCTTGTTTCAAATTAAGGGGTTCCGTGTTACTTCTGGCCAGTGTGCGCTAGTGATATTGGAAACAGGGAGGCTTCCAAGGGATATTTTAGTGCAAGCCTCTCCAAGGCACATGCAAATTCAAGCATAGAAACCAGAGAGGAGAGTGCACGGGAGAATGCCAAGTACACGCACAGTTTTCTGGGAAATCTGTAGGTATAATTTCTACCTCTGATCAGTCTCATTGTGTAAATCATTTTGCATGTAACATATAGACATCCTTTTTTAGCTTGACTATCAGGCTAAGGAGAAAAACACTGTGGCCTTTTATAAGGGAAAGTGTCTCCCTAAGGAAATAATTGAAGGCCCCAATTGCTCAAGTCTTTCAAAAGAGATAGTACAGAGCTCTCCTGAAAACACTGTGGGGAATAATTCTGTGTTAGCTGGGGAATTGGCTAGATGATCTAATAGGTCTTTGCCCTCACTCTAATTTCTGTGATTCATGTGTGACTTATTTAATTGTTATCAGCTATTGCAGGTATATAAAGAATGCTTTTATTCTTTAAAGAAAATCTAAATTCAAATCATCTTTAATATCACACACCAAGTTCTTACTCCCATCACCCATCAGAACACTGACATATTAACTTTTTGACCTGCCCTGAACCCTTCTGCTACCTCCCAGGATACAAAAAGTACATCTGCCATGCGCCGCCGGGTGTAACGGGGAGCCCCCCACCCCACCGTGCACTGAAAACAGGTTTGGGAGGACTAAGGGTTAAGTGAAGTCCCCCAGGAATTCCAATCTGTTGCACACTGCTAATTCCCACGCTGCCTGGGGCCTAGGTGTAACCACAGCTAGGAAACAATGCCTAACTGCCTTCTCCTCGGCAGCATTTAGCATTTATCATGGTCAGAAAACCACCTGTTACTTGGGAGAGATTCAAAAGAATCCTTAGCCATAATTAAAGCAGTAATGAATAAAAACATATTGTGAATTGCTACCCAAACCCCAGGCAGATGTGTTATTTAACTGTGGGTTTGATCTGTGCTATTAATTTGGAATAAAAACAGACAACAAAACATACACCAAGCCAACACCCGGACTGCCCCCTTTCAAGTTCTTGACAGTTGTGGTGTAGCAGCCCATTGCAAGCAGAGCTGACTGTTCCTGCAGACCTGAGTGGTATCTGGCAGCTGGCAGCCGATCGGAACTAAACAAACCCCTGGATCACTGTGACTCCCCAAAGATGAACTTGAAGGAGATGGGACAGCTGTGGAAGCCCTTGCATGCAACCATGCTGCTGGGGGCTCTGTCACACGGAGGCCTTCGAACCCTGCTGAAGTCAACAGCAGGTCTTCGCCCCTGGAAGACCATACACACCTGAGTACTCGGAGCCCACCAGAAGAGACCAGGCATTTCACTGAGAAACATCTGAAAACACATGTAGCCAACTGTCAGCAGAATCGCACTTAAATACAGAAACTCACTTGGAAGGGTCAGTGACAGGGAGGGGTCGGTGTCTACCTGCCAGATATTTTGGTGGCTAGTGGTTTGTTTTGAAGGCTTTGATTCCATCTCTTTGAGCTCCTGCAGAATGTTCAGAGAGAAGTGTGCTCCAGAGAGGGTGAAGGGAAGGGCGGTGGGGGGTGCAGTGAAGAAGAGGGGGCAAAGCAATTTGTGGTGCGCGGGTGTTCATAACTTCGTATTAAACATTGCTCTTAAAAGAATTGAGAATTCAGTTGACAGATCTATGCAAATGTACAAAAAGTGGAAAAAGACAAGTTAGCGTTCAATTCAAAAGTTGAAAGCATCACTTTGATTTGCAATGATCTTTAATCTACCTCTTTCACCACAAAGAAACATGGCAAAGAACAGAGCCACAAATGTCACGAAATAAAGCCTGATAATGTTCTGTTGGCATATATTTTAATTCTTGAACAATTACTCTGCCATATACATTTATTCTTGAATGTTATATATTGACACATTAAATTTTGGAGCTGAAAGAGAAAATGACACATGTAAATACCCCCAGTTGCAGAACTGACTTTAAACTGTAGCCTACTAATACGTGTGTGTGCGTGTGTGTGATATAGTAAGTCTATGACAAATGCAAAGTAGTCCTGGCTTATTGCACTTGACTTCATGCCACCTGCAAAGACTGAATATACATGTTCATGCCATGACGAGGTTTCCAGCAGGTCTTTTCTGCAATAGACTATCATCTATTTAGGACAGAATCTCTAAACCAGCTAAAACAAGTTGCACTAAAGTCAATTCGTAGTTGAGAGTGGCCTTTATGTGACTGTAATCATCTTACTGCCTTTTGGATTAATTACAAAATTGCCTAAATATGTCCCCAAATACCTTTTCTGTATTCACCTTCCCTTACTCTACAGACTTTATCTGGCCCTGACCACTTTACAGAGTGACTCCTGACGAAGCCCTGACCACTTTACAAAGCTTGCTTATGTTTTATTTCTATGTCTTTACTCACCCAATTTCTTCCTCTTGAAATGTCCTTCCCAACCAGTCCCATGTGAAATCTCATCCCTAAGACTGCTTCCTGGGTACCAGGACCATGTCCTAGTTACCACGGTATCCTCAGCATCTACCATTAAAACTGGCAAAGGGTAGGGCCTCAACATGCAGTGAGTAGATGGATTTTCATATCCTTTTCAAAAATTAGTTTTTTGAAGATTTTTTAAATTTATTTTTTACTGAGAGGGAAAGGGACGGGGGAGAAAGAGAAGGAGAAAAACATTGGTGTGAGAGAGAAATGTCAGTTGGCTGCCTTACATACGCATCCTGACCACGACCATAACCCAGGCATGTGCCCTGACCAGGAATCCAACCAGTGACCTTTCACTTTGCAGGATGACGCCCAACCATCCTGTGGCCCAGGATGAGCCACATTACTCAGGGCTCAAACAGTTTTTTAATGAAGCCTTTTCTGATTCTTCCTGTGCTGGACCCCAGGGTACAGTGCGGAGATTCTTCTGTGGAACTTCCCCTTGTCAGTGTGGTCTTACAGCTGCTGTCCGCTCCTCCACCCCAAGCCCCCGCCTCCAGCACCCCCTCCCCAATGGTAGTCTCCTTGTCCTGCTATCTGTTAGAGCTATTAATTCTCATATCTTACATGTGCCTTCCACTCAGTCAGTGTTTAATAACAAAAATAATACTATCTAACATTTGAACAGTGCAGAATATTTTACAAAGCACTTTCACATTCATTATCTCATATCATCGCTATAGTAAATATATAAAACAGAAGGGGCCACCATTTGATAGATAGTAATAACAGGTAACATTAATTGAGGGCTTACTTCAAGCCAAGCATGTTAAATGCATGACCTTATTTAACCCTCACAACCCCAGGAGGACACTCCTCTTGTTGTCCTCCTGTTATGGAGGAAGAACCTGTGGTCTCGATCAGATAAGTAAAGGACACCCAGCTGGTAAGTGGCAGAGTAGGGATGTGAGCCTAGATTGGTCCTGCTCTAGCATCAGGGCACTTAGTCATTGCCCCCAAATAAAGCTTAGAGAAGCCACCTGGAAATAGACCTATAAACAGCAGAGCTGGACAGGAAGTCAGTTCTTTCCACTATACTGTACTGCTTCTTCTGTCTTCTCTGCAAAGGACTCTGGAAAAAAAAAACAAAAAACACTAAATATAGCTTGAGAGCTGAATCTCGATTGGTGGGATAGTGGTTAAGAGCACTCATAATGGAACCTGACTTCCTGGGTTCAAAGTCCAGCTCCACCACTCACCAGCAGTATGACACTGAGCAAGCTGGTTAATTTCTCTGTGCCTATCTCCACCCATACAATGGGACAACCATAGTGTCTACCACTTCAGGGTGTTATGAAGACAAATGAGTTAATATCTGAAGAGCATGAGGAATGGTGCATGCTTTATGCACATCTATCACCTTGCCCCATTTGATAGGGTTCTGAAGTCCATTGGTAAGTCCATCAGTCCAAAAGGCCTTCACTTGGGCTTCTAGGACCTCTGGACGATAGGGCCATCCCGAAAAATTCAAGAGACTGATTTTCACTCCATACAGAATAAGCCTTCACATCTTAGCCCCTGTATAATGACCTGATGAGCACTCTACCATCTCCCCAGCCTCATGTATGAGCAAGAGGGATGACTAGGTGGAGGGTGAAGCCTCCTGCTGTGGAAACACAGGTCTTCCAGCTCACCCCCGTCCCAGAGCTCCCTCCCCGCCCATTAGGGAAATACTAACAACCATACAGATGCTCACTTTGCCCCCATTTCACACATGGTCCTCCAGATGGGACTGACATTCTACACTATCCCATTTTCCATTTGTGTGCACTTAACCCAACTAAAAGGCCACCAACAGTGCCCGTCTGGACGCGCTCCCAAGCCCTCTTATCTGTCCATCTTTCTACTTCCAGCTCTCTCCTTCTTTGTTTCCTTCCATCTGCTTCTCTGTCTCTCCTTCTCCTCTGAGTCTCTCTCCATCTCTCTTTCTGTTAGTTTTTTTTCTTTTTCTTTCTCTCACATAGCACCCATACTACACACACAGATACTTCTCTCTCTCACACACATACAACAATACATGCGAATTGGGCTCTCAAGTGAGTTTTCTTCACCCCTACAAGCAGAAATGAGTAGAAATGGGCTAGGAAGGACACACTGCACACGTCAGTTAAGCTCAGTAGCTTGTTGTATGAAAATAGACCCGATACCCAGGAATGGACAGACCTGGCTGGACTGGACCCAGCCTCAGCTGTCCCCCTACAGCAGGCTCAGGGAACAAATGCTCCTTCTGTTTGCCGTGGATGAGAGTGTCTCCTGGAATGTCCTGGGAGCAGGTGTGGGCCCCTCCACAGGGTAGACAGAGGGGCCCATTTCCAGAGAGCTTACATAACTATCTGTACTGCAGTTGGCCAGCTATTTTTACAAAATTCCAAGTACAGAGCAAAAGGACAAATACCACATAAGAAGGAAGTACGTGATGTGTCCCAGTGCTGATGTCACTGGAATACATCAGTAGCAAGGAAATGTCTTGAGACTGAACTGGCCATAATAGGAAAGAAATATTACCAGAAACAAAGGTGCCTCTATTAATATATTACTTTCGATTTAAAATGGGCTGCCAACTGGAACAGAGCCCATCAAGAATGAAAGCTGGATGTTGTTGCAGGGGGATGGTGGGAATATTTCTAAGGTCAGGCCAAGATCCAAGTCTTTGCCTACCATTTTATTCACTTGACAAATGTTTGGGGGCTCATGGTGTCCAAAGCATGGTGCTGGCCGGAGGATGTCCCCCAGCCTCATGGAGCTCACAGGTTAGATAGAGGAGAATGAGGACCAGTGAACAAGAAATGACCACTTTGTATGCTGAGTGGAGAGAATGGGAGAGGGACTAATTAGTAGAGCAGTCAAGAAAGGACTCCAAAAGGCAGTGACAGGGAAGCTAAATCCTGACCAACGAGTAGGACTAACAAGTGGAGTGAAGGAGAGCGTGTTCCATGTGACAGAGACGGAAAGAACAAAGGCCAGAAGTGAGAGAAATTGGGAAGCCAGATGGCAAAGGATCTGATGGGCCTGTTGAGGAATCTGGGCCTTGTCCTAAGGTCCATGGAAAGTATTAAAGGGTTTAAAGCAAGGTACAATGTAATCAGAATTGCAGTTCAGAAATATTGCTCTGGCTGCTATGGAAAGAAAAGAATAGAGGCAAGCGGGAGACTGTGATAGTAAACAGTGGAGGGACCGAAGGAATCAGTGGTATTTAGGAGGCAAATCAATGGGGCTCGATTGCTGATTGAGTGAGAGGCTGGTTAGGAAAAGGAATCAGGGCAACTCTCTGGGCCTCTGGTTTGAAAGGAGGCACCGTTTCCTCCTGTGGGGAAGGTGGAAGAAGAGCAGAGTGGTCAGGAGTTGATGTATCCCATCTGGGCATGTTGATGATGCCTATGGAAATCAGTGGCATTCAGAGGCTACAGCGACCTGTGATCCATCCTCCTGATGTTCAGGCCCCTGCATAATCCCTTCCTCTTGAGTGTGGGCAGGACCTGTGGCTTCCTTCTAACCAAGAGAATATAGCAAAGGGGATGGGATGTCACTCCTGTGGTTCCATCAGGTTACAGAAGACTCTCTTAACCAACTGGAAACAGAGAGTCTCCTATAGGCTGAGGAAGTGAGAGCCGTGTTGGAAAAGCCCACATGGTGAGGAACAGCAGGCAGCCTCTAGAACAGAAGTGTCAGACTCATTTTCACTAGGGACGACATCAGCCTCATGGTTACTTTCGAAGGGCCAAATATAATTTCAACTCCTTAACAGTTAAGGAGTAGTTACATTTATACAGTCCTAAAATATTTCAGCCTTTTAAAGGCAACCACGAGGCTGATGAAAATGAGTTTGACACCCCTGCTCTAGAAGCTGAGAATGGCCTTCAGCCAGGAGCCAGCAAACAGGCAGACCCTGCAGCATGTAGCCACAGGTGTATTAATCACACCAACAACCTGGGTGAGTTTGAAGTGGATTCTTCCCCTGGTTAAGCCTCCAGGTGAGAGTGCAGCCCAGCTGACTTTGACTGCAGCCTTGGAAGGAGGACCTGAGCAAAGGACCCAGCTAAGCCATGCCTGGACTCCTGGCCCAAGAAAATGGTTAGATAATAAATGTATGTTGGTTTAAGACACTAAGTGTGTAGTAATTTGTTATGCAGCAATAGAAAAAAATACAGCGTCTAATTGCAGATAACAAACAAGCAATTGGATATTTGAGTCTGTACCACAAGACAGAGGTCAGGCCTGGAGATAGATATTTGGCCAGTATTGACTTGCAGATAGTAGCTGAGGCTATGGTAGAGTATGTAGTGACAAGAGAAGGTCTAGGACAGAAACCTGAGGGTCCACCTTCATTTAGTTGGTGAATAGATGAGAAAGAGCCTCAAAGGATTCTGAGAAAGAGTGCCTAGCAAGGCAGGAGGAAACTGAGACTATGGTCATATTAATTATAGAGTTCTTACATTTATGAAGAACTTTCTGTGTGCCAGATCCTGTTCTAAGTGGATGGTAAGTATTAACTCACTTAGTCCTTACAACTCCTCCATGAGGTATTATCATATCAGTATCCTTATACTGCAGATGAGGTGACTGAGGCACAGAGAATAAGTAACTTACCCAAGGTCACACAGCTAGTAAACGGCAGAACAAGGGTTCTAACTCAGGTGGCTGCCTCCAGAGTCCATGTGCTCACCCATTTATGCCAAATAGTCTCTTTCTGTTCTGAGGAACAGCCACCCAATGCAAACTGACTTAACCATATGTGGGAATTTACTCGTTTACCATAACTAAAATGATAAGGAGTAGGACATACAGCAATTTCAGGCACAGCTGGGGTGAATTCAAACAATATCATTTCCCAATCTCTCTCTCTCCCTCCTCTCCACCCCCCACCCCGCTCCCCCACCATGTGTCCTCCTTCCAGCTCCCTCCCCCACCCCTTCCTTCCTCTCTCCCTCTCTCAGCTCAGCTTTCTTTCTGTTGGCTTTATTCTCACACACGCTTTATTGACAAGATGGCAAAGACAGCTCCCAGCAGGTCCCGCCTGGCATTCTCTTCACACGAGAGCTCCTCTCACATCGCTTGCCAACACTAAATCAATGATTGGGTTCAGATACACGAGTTTGCCCTCCCTCACCCCAAATTTAGAGTTGAGAAATGGGTGCAAGTGCCAGACATATAGAGTCCATGTGTCAGATTTAAGTGGAGAGGGGAGCCCTGGCCAGGTAACTCAGAGCATTGTCCCAATACGCTAAGGTTGGGGTTTGATCCCCAGTCAGGGCACATATAAGAATCATCCGATGAATTCATAAATAAGTGGAACAACAAATTGATCTCTCTCTCTATCTCTCTCAAAATCAATAAATAATTTAAAAAAAAATTTTAAAGTGGGAGGGGGTGCTATAGTAAAGACATGGCTTATGCATTTGGCAAAAAGGGGCTTTCTAGCATTGCACGTAGAAGTTATCCCCCGTCATGGACAATACTTGACAACTGGCAGCATCCCAGCAGGGGCGCAGCCTAGGAACACAGCCTGCCCAGCTAAGCTTGCCACAAAGCATCTTGTTGCCCCTTCCTATGATGCACCTTCTCTTCAGGCAGAAGAACGGAAGGGGGCTAGGTCACACAGGCCTTCTCCCAAACTCACCCATCAGATGATTCACCTCTCTATAAAGCTTTCCACCCACCCTTCCACCATCCCCTAGGGAATAATGAAGAAGAAAAATTAATCCTAGATATACTCTATTAGAAGGGCTAAAATTTAAAAACCTGACAATACCAAGTGCTGATGAGGGAAGTCTCACCCATTGCTGATGGGTGTGTAAAATAGTACAGTCACATGGGAAGATAGTTTCTAATGAAGCCAAATGTACCAGCAATTCCATTCTTAAGTATTTATCTAAGAAAAATGAAAACATATGTCCACACAAAGATCTGTATGTGAATGTTTACAGAAGTTTCATTCATAGTCACCAAAATCTGGAAACCATCCAAGTTGATGAATCTCAAAAGCATTGTGGTAAGTTAAAGGAGCTAGTTTCAAAGGGCCACATACTATGTGATTCCATGTACACCATCTTCTGGAAATGACACAATTATAGGAACAAAAATAAGACCAGCAGTTGCCAAGTGCTGGGGATGGAGGGTGGGATTAGATACGGGAACTTTTTGCAGTGACGGAAACATTCAATATCATATTAATGACAGTGATGACCCAACTGTATACATTTGTTAAAATTCTTAGAACTGTGCGTGTCAAATGAGTGAATCTTCCTGTTTGTAAGTTAAACTTCAATAAACCTAAAACAAAACAAACAACAAAAATGGGAGTGTTGTGCTAGTTCTCAAAGGTTCATGTGCTTCAGAATCACCCGGAAAGCCTGTAAAACAGATTGCTGACCCCACCCCAGAGTTTCTCATTCAGTGAGTCTGGGGTGGGGCCTGAGAACCTGCATTGCTAACACATTTCCAAGGGATGCTGACACAAGCAGAAGGGGACAAGTGTTCCTTCTTAGCTGGGTATTTGAGCCAGCCCAGGGCAGGTGGTGGACATCTGAGGGAGGCCAGCCTTTTCATGGACAGCCGCACAAGTAAGGCTGGGAGTTTCCAAAAGAACAAGAGCATTTGTTTTTCTGAAGGAGGATAAGAAGGTAAGTAGCTCCAAATAACATCTACTTTGGAGGCACACCAGAGAAGCCAAAGAAAGCGTTTCTCCAAGAAAGAGTTGGGAGTGCTGTCAAATACTCACATAGGTCAAGAAGATAAGGACTAAGGTGCCTTCACTAGATTTAGCAGCATGGAAGTTACTGTGACCTTGGAATGACCAGATGGAGACCATGCCAAGTGTCAACAGTAGAGTCAGATTGCAGAGGAGTGGGGATGCCAGGTGGGCAAATAAGTGGGGGGGATTTACACAACCCCCCCAGCAAGTGTGGGGAGGTGTGATGGCGGGGTGTGGATTATATTTCTTTTTGTAATGTGGGAGATCCTTAAGTGAGGAAAAGAGTCAGTGAACAAGAGGAGATGGAGATAGAAGAGAAAGAGTATGTCATCAAGGGAAGCCCTTAAGAAGGCAGGCCAGGGAGGGACCCAGGGCACAGGATCCAGCAGCTGCAGAAAAGCACAACGTAGGCACAGGGGGAAAAGGTGGGGTGCAGATGTAGGCAGGTTTGTAAGTTTACCAGACGGAAGTGAGTGTGCGCCCACCTGCTGGCCTCTATTTGCCTGGGAGAAGGTAACAAGTCAATCAAAGGAGGCCCTAAAACACTGGGCTAAGAATTCAGTCTCCCAGGTCAGAGTGCAAACTTGCTAGATAATAATGGATGAGTTACTCCAATGCTTAACCAATGTCCAGACGGGAATAGCAATAGGACCTTTCTCAACGTAAGTGCTTAGAATTGTGCCTGAAACACAGCACGTGCTCAGAAAGTGTTTGCTTACTATGAGCAAAGAATTTGAGCAGTGAAGAGACTATGTGAAGTAGAGACTATTTTCCACAGAACTGCTAATAGGTCACAGATATTAAAGTTTAACCCTCTATCCAAAGAAGTGAACCCCTTATTAATTCAGTCACCAGCAGTCTAGGCAATCTGTGAAACGTCATTAGCTGACCCTCTTCAACCTCAAACAGAAGGTCACCTTTGTTTGTAAAACTCTGGGGGCCAGTGTGAGCACAAGTCCCAGATTCTCCCAATGCCTGAGCCACCACCCGCTGTGGGAACGTGAGCATTTTGTAGGCAAGGCCATTATTAAGGTCACCTCTAAAGTTCCATCAAGACCTAACACGTTGGTGTTCCAGAGGCTCAGAAGTGAGTCACTAGCCTACAGTTGGCACCTTCTAATGGCTCCATTGTGTAAGACACCTGGATAGCAAGAGCAGGGGTCACTGGACTTCGTTAACCTGGGGGGACCAAAGATGACTCTTCCCCCCACTCCGACCACCAGGCACCAGCCAAGGCCATGGGTTAAGGACACTGCTTCCATTTCATATAACAAGTGATAACAAGTGAAAAAAGGAGAGCTTTTTTCTTCCCCCTCAAAGCATTCTTTCCTCCATTCTGTGTGCCAGAGCTGAGCTTGCATTTCCAAAGAGCTTTCTCTCCCTGGATTCTTTGGGCATGAGTAGGTAAGAGAGCTGTCCCAGGTGTGGGCTTCCATTTAATCACAGGAAAAGCAGAGCCGCCCCGGTGCCTTTGTTCCTTTTCCAAAAGGTGAGGCTTTTCTGAGCTTCTGTTTTTTCCTTTACAACCTTTCCCTTACGAGCTCACTACAAGGCAGTCACCACATTTCATCAGTTCTAGAATGCACATTTTCCTCGTATTTTAACATCTGGGAAATGGGGGTACATTTTTCAGTCCACAGCACCTTAGCTTTGTGTAATAGTTAAATTGCCCATCGGACAACCAATGTCTATGTTTTGATAAACTATGGAGCTTGGCCTTCAGTGAGTGCCTGCCTCAGTGCTGGGGCTTTACTTAAATGCTTTCCATAGGTCTAACCACGGCCCGGGGCATTTGATAGGATGCCCTGATATTACAGTACAACAGGAGAGTTAGATTTAGTGACCTGCGTGAAGCCACCAGGTTAGTAAGTAGCAGAGTGGGATGGCGCAAAGTCACACTGCTTCCTGGGTCAGAATCATCAGCCAACCACCTCCATGGACATCACGGAAATGAACGAGGTTCACAGAGGGGTTTCAGCTTAAACTATACACCCCAGTGGACATGCACAGACAGCCATGTGCAGGGAAATGTAGAGCCAGAGATGGGAAGAAGCAACCAGACAGCTGTTGCTTTTCCTGGGCCTTGGGGTCCTTGTAAACATGGTCACAGTAACAAGGACCACCACTTCCTGTGGGCTTGCCTGTAACTGAACATTTGCCAAGCATTTCACCACACGGTCTTGTTTATTTCTCCAACAGTCCCAAAAGTAGATACCGTTTTCCTCATTAGAAACTGTTGCTTCAAATGTTTGAGTTACTCACCCAAGACTACAGATCTAGTAAGTAAGAGAACTAGAATTCGACTCTGTCTGGTTGGCTCCCAAGAGCCTTAACCCCGTGCCATTCTGCCCCACCTGTCAAAGGGAGTAAGTGACCACGTGACCTCTCAGTCCTGTTGTCAAGAGGCTGCGATACTGCGTTCATGAATAAGTATATAAGTGGACCATGCTCGGGGGCCATGCTCTAGGAAGAGATATTTAAAAGTGATCTGGGGTTGGTGCTTTCTCAAAAAGTAAAACATAAAATGACCACATGATCTAGCAATTCACTGTAAGCACATACCAGAGAACTGGAAGCAGAGACCCAGATGGATATTTGCATACTAATGCTCACAATATTCACAACAGCCGAAAAGATGACAGCCACACAAATGTCCCTCAGCAGAGGAACAAATTAACAAAATATGGTACGTGCAGGGCAAGGCAAAAGTGGGCTTACTGTTGTTTCTGTGGAAAATAATGTAATAATTAGTAAATAATAATACAAGAGTAAACTTTTCCGTGTACTCACGACGGCAAACCTACTTTTGCCCCACCCTGTGCTTGAAATGGAATATCATTCAGCCTTGAAGAGGAACGAGACTCTGACATATGCTGCAACATGGATGGATCTCGAAGACATTACGATAAGAGAAATAAGCCAGACACAAAAGGACAAATACTGTATGATTCCATCAACATGAAGGACCTGGAACAGGCCAATTCACATATACAGAAAGTATAATAGAAGTTACCAGGAGCTGCAGGGACAGGAGGACAGGTCCAGGCCTGTTTGGGAGGATGGAGAAGTTCTGGAGATGGATGGTGGTGACAGCTGCTCAGCACTGCCAACGTACGTAATGCCTCTGAACTGTTCGGGGCATGTATACTCTATCACAATTTTTTAAACTGCCAAAAAATTAAAAATCGGGGACTAATCATGCCACGCCAAAGCAAGAACAGGCAACCTTTTGAGACGTGGGTGAAGACAGAGTAAGGAATCGTGTTCTGAAGTCTGTCCTGGAGACAGGTGAGGGCACGAGAGGGGACAGCTGCAGGTGCTGGGAAGAGAGAAGATGGGGCCCACAGAGGATATGAGTTCTGCTAGACAATCCCGGGCACAGACCCAGAGCATCTCAGAGCAGATGGCAAGTTCAGTCATGACAGCAAGGACCAAGCAGAGGGATTCCATGTCGTTGAGAAATAAACCATCCATCTCAGGACTCTGGGGAGTTACTTTAAAAACAAGGCACACAGCCCTTTCACATACTAAACAATACCGTATCCTTCCTCAAACCTGTAAATAAACATCTGTGCATCCTAGTTTTCTTTGCAAAGGAAGCTGCTGACTTATGAAGTCACTATTTGGCCTTCAGGAGACATTCAAGTCAGTAATCTAAAATGTTTATTCACACCAGACCCCAAATGTCTGGATTTTAGAGCGTCATGGTGCTCACAGTGAACGTGTGCTGACCGGGCTTTGCGGGTGGCTTTGAGGACCTCTGTCCCCTCCAGAGAGGCCGGGTTGCCAGCTCACTGCCTTTCTGGATATCTTGCCTGCCTCCTGTTGAAACAAGCTGCACCCTGATGGGATGCTTTCATACTGTTTTTACAGAGAAAGGAATAAAGTCCTCTGTTCAGAAGAATCAGGAAGGACTCTCGTATTCAACCTGTCTCAACTCTTGTTTGTGTGGGTGTTGTGGGTGGAGATGAGAAGAAAGATGAGACAGTGCACGTCTCATCTGGGTATCGTGGGGGCTGCGGAAGAGTCTGCACTGGTTTCAAGATTTATCAGAAAAACAAACAAAGGAAAGTATTCTCTGAAAATGTAGCAAAAGTCCCAACTCAGGATCAGAGGGCGATCTCACTTAGTCCCTCCTGTCTACTTCCGTTCGCCTGCATAAATCTACGAACCAACCCAACTGCTCCTTGCAAACTTCACCTGCCCGGTACAGGCAGAGCCCGGAGCCAGGGCTGGGTGGGGCTGTGGTGCTGGCAGCTGCCCTGTCGTTGTGTCTCAGCTTCCTCTCTCCAAAGTGAAGAGATTGAAACACATGGTTTCTAAGGGTAGTATGTGTGCAGTGTCTCCACTCATTTTGCATTTATAATTTTTAATGAGAAAGGTGATATAACAACAGTAAAATTCATGAAATGGATACATTTAATCACCTCTAAACCTACTATTAGTTTTATATTTAAATGTTTTAAACCTTGCCGCATAACTGGTTTAAGAAAGCATAAAGTTTCTGAAAAGTGCTAAAATCTTTTAGCTGGGTTTTTAAAAAAAAAATACTTATTCATACATTTGATTCCCCCCCCCCAGTGAAGCCCTTGTACTTTCTAACCGCCAAGGCCCTGTTCTATGTCACAACGGCTCCTGGTGAGTGCTGTGGGTTGAATGGTATCCCCCTCAAATTCATCTGCTGAAGTCCTAACGTCCTACCTCGGAAAGTGACTGTACTTGAGGCGGTGTCTTTAAAGGAGGTATAACTAAGTTAAAATGAAGTCATGATGTTGGGGTCTAATGTGACTGGTGCATTTATAAGGAGAGATCAGGACACGGACACACCCAGAGGGACCAGGGAGGGAAGATCCCATCGACACAGGAAGAAGGAAGTCACAAGGAGCAATGGACAGAGTCTCCTCAGCAGAAACTGCCCCTGTGACACCTTAATCTCCAAACACTTCTGGCCTCCAGCACTGTGAGAAAACAAATTCCTGTTCCTTAAGTCCCCCGGTCTGTAGCGTTTGTATGGCAGCTCTGGAAGAGTAATACAGTGGGATGTGACTGTCTTTCTTGGTGAAACATACTGATCACACTCAACAGTCCCCTGATGGCAAGGCCCTACCTCTAGTAATACCCAGGAAGATACCTACACACACACACACAGTTTCAGTGGCTGAAGGGCTATTAAGTTCTAACGTGAGGGTGTTTTGCAACAATTTTTTTTTGATCCTGTAACAGAACAGGGTCTTGCAAAGCAACCACATCCTCTGCCTCAGCTGCTTCTCCCTTCCTGCCAGCCCACTGCTGCACGCAGAGATGCTCTGAGAGTGAGCCCAGGATGAGGGTTAAGTGGAATACCTCCCTCAACTGAGCCCCTTTGGTCCTTTTGGAGAAGGTTTGCTTAAGTCTATCCGTTTTTCCCAAAAGGAGATGAGAAACATCTCACACAGCCCTCATGACTGCAGCTTCTTCAGAGTAGCTGGAAGGAAGACACGTTCTCCAGGGATCAGACCTCTGACGGCTTATTCCTCCAGCTTTGTCCTGACGAACACGGACAGACACAGTGATTTGGCGGCAGCAGCTAGAGCAGCCTCGTTCACCTGCCTAGAGGGAAGAATGCTGCCCAGCAGCACGATATTGTTTGCTTTGAGATTTAAAGCTCCAGCTTCCCCTGTGCAGACCCAGGTGTAGACTCATGTGTGCTGTGACCAGCACAGCATTGAACAGCAACAAAGAGAACAGTGAGCCAGGCTGCTTTACCTCAGGGGGGCAGGCCACCAGGCCCCTTGGTTTTCAGGGGGTATCACCAAGAACCACCAAGAGACGGAGAGGTAAATAGTCCACCCTTTCCTCCTTTTCTACCATGTTCTGAAGAGAGAATGGAGGCTGAAAGGGATGTGCCACTTCTGGACCAAACTGCATAAGCAAGTAGCTGGAATCAGTTGCAGCCCAGCCCCCAGGATGACTTTGTAGGGGTGGGGAGTAGAAAAGAGCATTAAACACAGTGCACACAGGAAAGGATGGGCCTGAACATCCCCGAGGCTTTCTGGTCCATCACACAACAGGTAACGGCATTTGGACAATTGCTGAAAGGCACAGCAACTTCAGTGAACGTCGACAACTGACTGCTGCGGTCACAACTGAGTTTCAGCTTCTGCCTCTGCCAGACAGTTCCTCCTCTTTCTCATGGGGAACTCTCCCATGACCAAACTACTCCTCTCATTAAAGACCAGCCTCTGCATTATCACTTCCTTTGCACTGTCACTGAGGCCACAAAAATGAACAGGAGAGAGTAACACCCACTCGTCCTGCCCACTGGTATTCCTCAACCTCCCCAGCCACGTCATGTTTTGCAGGGTTGGCGAGCCATTCGGTAGGCGCTCCTCCAGGCCAGGGCTGACCTCTGGAAGCAGGTAACAGAGAAACAATGCCAAAGCTCTCCCAGGAGTCCTAACCTTGTGCTCATCCAGAGTCAGCAACAGCACCTGCAATCTCAGAAGAAGGCATTGACAAAGCAAAGCAAAGGCTCCATCTCCATGGGCGTGCCTGCCACATACATCATCCCACTCACCCCTCACACATTTGTGAATTATTCATCCCCCGTCCTGTCCTGTCGAGGAAGCTCCCTCCCTCTGGCCTTTGCTCAATGTCATCTTCTCAGTGAAGCCTTCCCTGGTACCATGTGGCCTCACTTCCTGGCAAAAGTGGACAAACTGCTGTATCATCTGGTAACGTGGGACATGGAAAACAAACAAAATTAGGTGCAATAGGACCCACTGGGGAACAAACATGTGCTGTCTGCATGTTCTTTGAGAAAGACTAGAAAAGCAAAGGCAAGTTGAAGGACCCATGAGAAAAAAGAAAAGTGACAGCTGATTCCAGGCTGTCAAAAGGAGAGAAACATAGGAAGAAGGGGCGAAATGAAAATAGGAACAGAGCTGGGGGGGTGGGGGGTGGAGCCCACCCCAACCCTGGGGCTTTCCTCAGCAGCAGATGGAGAAAGGAACAATTCATTCAGCTTCCTAGAGAGTCAGGGAAAGACAGAGAGCAAGCAACATGTAAGAGGGTGGCCCTTTCAACAGCCTAAGAAAGCTCTGAGGGTTGGGGGGAGGACAGGACTTCAACAGGTTGGGATGAGAAAGTTGGAGGTGGGTGCTTCTTTCAGAGTCCTCTTAAGAAGGGTCGAGGAGCCTGGGTAGTGGTGTCACATTGAAGACCAGCCGAGTGGGATAGAGAAGGAACTCCATGCCTCTCTGAACGAATTGCCTGCACAGCCAGACGGTACAGAACCCACTGATGCAGGTATTCCAGGGGTCCAGGGACCCGAGGGTTCCAGACCCACTTGTGGGTACTTGGCTTTGCAAAGGAAAGAATTCAAATTTGAGCCAGCATAGAGTTTAAAGTATAAACATAGTGTTTAAAGTATGAATTAGTGAAGCAATAAGGCAGAGAGTGGGCTACTCCTCGGACAGAGCAGCCCTCCTTTAGCAAAATTTGCTTCCTTCATTGGGGTTCATTTAATGGGAGGATAGGGTATTCAATAGCGGGGAGGAACAAGGAATACTCAAGATCTTCCCAGGAGAGGGATGATTTTTCAGAGGAGCTCAGTCAGCCATTTTGTCTCCTTATAGGGGCTTTCCCTTTCCAATCATGGTGGGGTGGGAGGGTGGTGTCTCATTTAGCATGCTAATGTATTGCAACGAATGAGTATATAATGAGGCTAGGGGTTACCATTAGGTGAAATTTGTCACCATGTTGGATGGAGCTAGTATCTGCTGGTTTTAAGCCATAAATCCATAAACCCAGTGGGGCGGGGGGGTGGGGGGTCTTCCTTCTTCCTGACAGTTCCTGTATCTTTTATCAGTTGCAGCTGTTTGGCCACACACCCTATCTCACCACTGATAAAGGGGGGTCAAGCTGGGCTTCACTGATGGCTATTCCCAGAAGCTCTGAGCTAAAAGCTCCCTTTTTCTGATACCAGGACCTACCAGATGGGCAGGCAGCCCATAGCACCTTCCCTTGGCGTGTGAGCCCAGGATTCTGAGAGAAAGATGCAGCAGATTCAAATTATCATGGTAGGCTTCACTATTTTGTGTTCACCCCACCTCCGGAGGCTCAAAGCTCTGTCCTGGGAAAGGTGCCTTGTTAAGAAAACACTTAAGGGTACTTACGGACATGAGAGTACACAACAGACTGAGGAGCTGCCAGGTGGGGACCAGGTGGCTGGAAAATGCAGCAGCGTTCAGGGGACCAGACAAGTTCTGCCAGCGAGGAACTCCTTTAGGGCGGTCTCAGAACCAGGATGCACGTGTGGCTTTCCCGGAGAGAGGCTCTGGATTGGCCCCAGGGTGAACTGGCCAGAAGGGAGGCGGAAGGCACTAGAAGCACAGAAAGGCTTTTGCAGTCCCTTTCAGAGCATTTGGTCCTCTTGGCTTCAGTTACTACGGAATTTAAGATCATCCATGTGGGTGAAAGGACACGAGGCCTGGGATTTGCTTCAAAGTCTCCAGCAAACCAAAACAGGTTGGGGGAAGAGAAAGGAGAGCCTGATGGGGTAAATGTTGTAGTTTTGGAGCTACTGAGGGTTACCAGGGAATTTGTGAGACCCGCGGACGTCGTCAAAGTGACCCTTCCAGGCCAGACCAGCAGCAGCACCCAGAAATTCTAACAAGTTGCAAATCTCAGACTGAAGCAAGAGACCCCAAGTGAAGTAAATAAGAAACTGTGGGGTGGGGTGGGGTGGGACAATCTGTGTTTCCAGAGCAGTGCTAGGGGCTGCTGCCCTGAGATGCGGATGCTTTCTCAAATTTAAGACACCTGCATTATACCATTTTCTCTCCCCTAGTGTTTGCACGATTTCCATAATAAAGGCTTTTTAAAACCATCCCCATGGACATACTTGTCTTTGAGTTATTTATTTTTTACATCACTTGTCTTCAATTGCTATTTAACTATTGTTTTGATCTTTTCCTGAAGCCAGAACAAAAAGCCAGGAAGCAGATGCGACTAGGACTGTCTCCCTCTCTCCCTCGCAGTTTTGCAAAAACGTAAACTTCCTGTAAGACACGCGGGGCCGCGAACACCACTCACACCTGCAGGGCCCAGTCTGCGGGGCAGGCGGCCCAGAAGCGCCGCGGTCCGGGTGCAGGCCTTTTGGGAGGGACCTGCTTCGGCCGCTGGTCTTGGCGCGCGCCAGACCTCTTGGAGCCCGGCCCCTCCCTGACCGCACTGCCACGCGTGGGTCCTCGGGGAGACACTCGGCGCTGTCGAGAAACACCCCCTGGACTGACTTTTAAAACTGCAACTCCCAAGGCACGTTGACTCTGGTCTTTTCCGGCCTCCCCAGCCGAGGAAGGGAGCGCGACAAGGCGGAGGCCGGAGAACAGGGTGGCCCCTCTAGCACGGTCTCCTCCCCCGTTCCCAGTCGTGGGAGGCAACGGACTGCCGCGGGAGGGCAAGGGTTAAGAGCAGGGGGCCATCTCCGTCTCCCTGTGCCCCTGCCCCCCACCGCCTTGCGCTGTAAAACAATCCCTTTGTCTCCACTTTAAGACGTTAGCCTCGGGGGCCATTATAGGAAGGAAGGTAGCCGGGCTCTTTTATCTGCGAGAATCCATTAAGCCTGGCCTCGGTCAGCGGGCCTTTCGTCTCTGGGCTTCTGCAGGAGGGCACCCTGTGGGGACTCCTCCCCAGCGAGGACCCAGAACCCCTCAGGAGCTGGGGCGGGGGGGGGTGGCGGCGGCAAGTAAGAAGCTCTCAAGCCAAACAAGAGTTAAAATAGAGCCACGGACCTCAGCTGAGCTGGGAGCGGGAGAGAGGTGGGGGGTCCTCCAAAGCACCCAGTCACACACCTTTGGGCCCTTGGCACGTCTTCCAGCACGACCCTGGAAGGAGCAAACTTTTCTAACGCCAGAGAGGAAAGGAGCCTTCCCTGTGGGTGCGGATGCGTGCCGCCGCGCCTCCAGGGCAAGGGCACATGCGCACGTGGGTTGTGGGTCGTGGGTCTGCGCGTCCTCGGTTGGAGGGACTGCGTGGATACGTCTGCGCCGGGGCCCCTGGAAAGGCAAACACTCGCTCCTCGCGTTTGGCTGTGGCATTGCGGGACAGTGCGCGTTTCCCACTGAGAGCCTGGAAGAGGGCCTTTTACCAGCCTTACGAAGCTGTGATGCAAAATGCCGGCTGGAAAGCCCTGGAAAAGGCATGAGAGGTTGGTTTCACGTGGTTCATCAGAAAGTAATCTAACACCGGTTAATTATCAGATGCCCACTTTGCCTGTGTGCTCTCTTACCTGGTGCCCCACAATCAGAAAAACAAGCTGGGAAACACTGATGGGCCCAAGGCCCAAGTCACCAGAGCGGCTATGAATTCTGGTCTGGGGATCAGAGGAAGGGGGGAGGGAAGGTGGTGGGAGCCAGGCAGGGCCCGGGGAAGACCCAGTGTGATGCTTTAATGGCGCTTAGGGGGAGGGATAGTCCTTTTTTAAAACTGCCTACGATTCAGACTAAGAGAAGCAAAGGGGGCCGGACAAGCAACAAAACAAAATTCTTTAATTATCTGCTGTATCCAGGCCAGAGACAGAGTATCAAGTCTGGGAGTCTCCTGCTTGAAATCTCTGTGGAATGACCTTGTTTGGATCTTCTCCTGCTCTTTCCCCATGAATATAAATATTTTCTCCACTTGCCATATGTTGCCCACGCACTTCCACAGACCCCACCGCCACTGCCCTGCTGGGCTCCTTGCAGAAAGAGAGTCTGCCCTCCTCTCGGCCTGGAGGGCAGGGGGAGGAGGGAGCAGTGTTGTTTAGGGGACAATGTCACTTTCCTCTTCGTCAAGATTCTTTGTCAATTGCTGGGGAAATAATTGACCTCAAGCTACTTCAGTCACAACCAATAGAAAAATGGAATGATGACGTGTTCAGCTGCCAAGGGAAGGCAGGCAGGAGAGCTGAAAAACAAAGGTGGTGGGGGATAGAGCTGATGTGAAAATATGCAAAGCTTCATGTTGGAATTCCTGGGAAACAGAAGAATTTCACTTAAACATACAGCAAAACAAAAAAACTAGTATTCTGTTGACTTGCCACATCTTCAAGTTTGCGGTCCTTAATTTATGCCTTTGCGTAGCTTAAAAAAAGAAAGCCCAACACAGAGGCCCTTTAATACCGCTGCAGTCTTTTGGGTTCTCTGACCCTTAACTCACACAATGGTGCTTCTTTCCAACATCCTCCACTCCACTGGCAGCCAGAATGACTCAGTTCTGTCTGATTCAGGGGCCCAGGGTATGATTGGAAGTTCGGTGAGTATTGTTGGGGGTTTTTGTTTGTAAGCAGTGGGAGAGAGTAGCTGGAGAGAAAGGAGGCCACTAGCAGGAGCAAGAAGACTTATAGTTGCTGGACAGAAAGCCAAGAAGAAATTCATAAATTGCCTTTGCTTGGTTCCCTGGGAGAGATGCTGGTTAAGATGGTTTGTTAAAACAAATCTCGTATTTCAGGCCACAAGATGTCCCATTTACGAAGCTGATCCTGTTCCAGGTTGGACCAATCAGGAAAAAAATCAATAAGGACATTTGATGCCATCAGTGTGGTAACAAGCAAGAGCGATCTCTAACAGCAGCTCAGCTGGACCTCAAACACGAGCTCTGAGCCCGAACTGTGCAGCTGGTCTTGCGAAGGGGAGAAAAAAGGACTTTGAAGGAAACAACTTCAGATGCTACGAAAACAGCCCAACAGTTTTGCTGGTTCAAATTCCTCTAATGAGAGACTAAACCTGAACGGGGGAGGGGTGAGCCTTGACCAACAGCCCCCATGTGGGAGCACTAAGGTCCTGTCTTCTCCAGGCTCAGCACAAAGCAGAGGATGAAGCATACTATCAATACGGCGCAAACCCCTGCCCCCTCAGGCAGAAGAAGCCACCAGAGCCCACCATGAATTTCCCGGCAGTCTCCATCGTCTTCGTGGAGCTGTAAGAGTGGTGGGTATGTGTGCGTGCGCTGTTGTCTGGAGAGGAAAGAACGTCAGAAAACGTCTCTCGGTAGAGTGAAGACTGGCAAAGCCCAATGGAGACTTTCAGCAGTGAATATTTAGTCACTGTGGAGATTTCCTCAGTAACATGATAACGTGTTTCTCAAATAGTATTTTTGAAATTTTTATGTCTGCTCTAAGAATACCTCAGGTAAACAGATTAATAGGCATATTTCCTTTCTTAACATTTATTGACTTTTAGAGAGAGGGAAATATCAATTTGCTGCTCCACTTATTCATGCATTCGTTGGTTGACTCCTGTATGTGCCCCAACTGGGGATTGAACCTGCATCCTCAGTGTATGTGGATGACGCCCCAACCACCTGAGCTACCCTGCCAGGGCTTGCACATTTCCTCATCTCTTCAACCTCTCACAAGTACTTTCCAGAATCTCCTCCAGATTCATTCAAGTCATATCCCAATTGGGAGCTACCATGACTACCAGTGTGGTGGTGTTGGAAAGAAAGAGAGCCTCCTGAAGGAATTCTCTAGGTTTCATCCTTATTGAAGCTGTTGACCCCTATTTCATGCTGAGCTAGAGATTTTTTTCCACATACCGTCCCTGAAAAGAGCTGGGTCTAGATTAGCTTTGTTCTAGTTGCATCTAGAACTTTCATTGTAGAACCCAACAGTTCTTCAATCACAAAATATTCTAAATGTGCTTGTTAAGCATCCCCCACCAAGTCCACCTAATGGTTCGAAGATGAAGCCTGGGAGTCGGCTGCCTGGCCCTGGGAGTGGATTTGCATTGGACGCTCCATGTTCTCTTTCAGTCTCCCTGGTGTCTCCTGCCATTCATTTCACCAAGCTTGAGGTGAGCTCTGTGGCCGTAATGGTGAGGAGGGCTAATTGGCTCATGTGGGGAGACTAAAACCTATGGCTTGGCCTCGTTAGCCTTGCATTAAAGCTAACATATCGAAGTGCAATTGAATGGACATAGCTCTTGCCTGGAACATATTTGTAACTCACTAGAATTCAATTTGGTTCTAACTGAACATTTCCTCATTCGTGAGATGTTCTGGAAAAAAAAAACAAAAAACAGAAATTAGAGTAAGATGCCAATCAATGTTCCAGATTTATGAAAAGTAAGTGCTTTTAAAGTACAAGGTCTGGCAGAAGTAATGCGTGCTTGTGTGGTTGATAGGGTAATAATATGTGTATAATTGTTGTTTTAATTTGAACATTTCACCCAAAATGTCATATGGTGTGCTTGAGTGTGATACTGTTATAGAATTACATGCTTATGATTTTGTAATAAAAAGGGGGCATTATTTGTGCTGGACCCTGTATGTATGTATGTGTGTGTGTGTGTATATATATATATTTATCATACAAATAATTTGTTTAAATACTTTAAAACACTGATTTTTATTATGTGTAAATTATAATTCCATTTCATTTTAAAAATGCCTAGGAAAAGAGCTGAAAAGAAATACATCAAATAGTGTGAATTTTTATTTAGATGGCAGGATTATGGGTAAGTGATTTTTCCTCATTTCAATTTTCCAAGATGTTATTGAATGATTACAACTACTTTTAATGGAATAAAATACATGATCATTCTATAAACATTTATTAATACTCATACATAAGAATCACTATTAAAAAGTGACTGAAATGTAATTCCTGTGTCCTGGGAAAACAGTAACTGGAACAGGCAAGCATAAAGGGGAAGTAAAAGGAAGGAAGGAGCCGTCACTGAGTGCTTCCTGCCGTCTGTCAAGCATCTCACGGTGCTATCTCCTTTAAGTTCCCTCTCCCGGAGAGGCAGGCAGCCGCTGGCCTTCCAGAGTGGAAGAATGAAGGTCTGAGCGCAGACGCAAACTTCCTGACGTCTGACTGGGAAAGGAGACATGCAGACTCAGTTTTGCCTGCCCAGGAGGCTCCTTTTTCCTGCTACAGGGCACACAGAAAAACAGCAGAATCAACACTTCATAGGTTAGACAGGTGAATAAATAATGTGTCAACATTGTATCCAACCAAAAGTTCTGTACTCAACAGTACAGCGGGGCTGACCACACCCCTCAGACAAAATCGCACCCCCACTCACATATACACATCCACACACACACACATATGGACACATACATACACACATACTCATGCAGATACCCACAACCACACATATACACAAACAGAGACACACATACACACACATTGCTGCTGTCACTGCTTGGACTGAGGAGGCTCACCTGCCCCGAAGCCGCTGTGCCATTCACTTCCTAGTGTCAGTCAGATCCTCTCTTCCCAAGAATTTGAATAAAGAGATGTATGAATGTGAAGTCATAACAAGTTTTTCATCCAGAAGTTAGGTTTGCTGGGGGCAAAAGCAGGAGCACAAAGGTACGGGGGACGGAGGCCTGGCGGATGAGCAGGGAAGACGGTTCCCCAGAGGGCAGTGAGGCAGAAATGAAGGAAGGACAGGCCACCTTGCCCCATGTGGCTCAGAAGAGCCCTTCCCATCTTCACAGCTTCCCTGCAAGAGGCGGAGCCCATGAAGCTCTGTGTCCTAACAATTCCACATGTTATTCGAGCTAGCTTGAGTGAATTTCTTTCCTTACAACCAAAAGATCCCAGACCACAGCAGAAATAAACACACCAATTATCTGAATGATTTTCTCAAGTCTCTCCTGGATTTGCCAATGATGACCAGGGTCCCCAAACTCACATCCACCTGACGTGTTTCCGGAACCTCAAACCTAACATGCACACGAGCAGACTCATCTACTTCCCCAGGTGTTTTCAAACGGAGCAAATGCCACTAATACCCTCCCATTTGTCCAAGTCAGACACCTGGGAGTTACCCTCAACCTTCCGCTCTGCTTCCCGTCCCACATGCGGACCATCACAAGTCCTCTCAGATACTGTTCCATCCACCCATTTCTCTGCCCCCGCACTGTTGTCCCTAGCCCAGGCTCCATCACCTCACATTTGGTATGTGCAGCAACCTCCTACCTGGTTCCCTGGCCTTCGTCTTGCTCCCCACCAGTACCCTTCTAATATTCAAGTCTGACCCTCACACACATACCAGCATTTAAAGCCCTCCCACGGCTTTCCTTTGCCTTCCAGGGTAAAATCAAAACTCACGTGCCCTGTCTACAACATCCTGCTCATTGTACCCTCTCCAGTCCTGACTCTCAGCATCCTGTCCACACTCTGCTCAGGCTGAACCCCTTTCAGTTCCTCAAAAATGCTATGCTTCTCTGCCTGAAGGACTTTGGTGTGCCCTGTTCGCCTCTGTGTGGAACTCTTCCTCTACCTGGCTGACTCCTACTATCCGCTAGTGTCTCCGCATAGCTTCCATGTCCTCTGCAAAGCCTTACCTGACCCTCGGCTTCAGCTGAGATATCCCCAGTATGTGGTCCTGCGACCTTCTGTACCTGCCCACCCACAGCACCTGCTGATCCTCACCGTCATTACTCATTTGTATTTTTGTCTCCCCTGCTTGACTGTGAGCTTGGTGCAGGCACATCCCCGCTGCTGAGCCCGCAGTGCACGCTTAGGAAGTATTGGAGGAGTGAAGGCATTTGTACATCAAAGTGTCGTTCTCATGGATACTTCTGTGAACCAGCTCTTCTGCTCATTTTGTTACAGCTTACACTTGTTAAGGATCTGGTGCAAAGGGGAGGTGTGCAATGAGGCTAGACCACAACGCTAATGATAATATTGACTGTTACTATTATCAGTGCATCTGAGATTGCTCCTCCTTTTTTGCACCAGGCCTGTAGCTTATCCTCTAGTTACTCTGATTACACTTTGACTCTTCTGGCCCTTAAAGTGAGTCCTTATCCGGGACCCTCGTGGATCCTCATGCAAATCGAACTTTGTGGGCCTTTCCAGAAATCCCTCCTCTTCACATCAAACTTAGAGTGGATGTAAGCCAAAAAATCTCTACTACACAGGGACAGGAGTACGTGATTCAGATGAGGAAATCAAATTCATACAATGAGCTAAGAGACCAGATTGTTGTCTCTCACCCACTGGCTGCCTGTGGGAGCCAATCGGTCTACTGCAGAACAGATCACGGGGAGCTGGGAGCTTGGTGGTGAATAGGCGGGGGCAGGTTAGGGAGGTAATGTTCTAACATTACAGGTATGAAGCACTCAGGAACTAGACACATATGATGGTCTTGGAAAGAATAGCTATGGGAAGATGCTTAGGAGTCAGCATCTCAGAAGATGAAGGCAGTGGTGAGGAGGAAGGGTATCCAGGACATAGAATCACAGTTGCTCCAAGAATAGAGTCACACACTGGGAAGTTGGGAGAGGATTTCTGATTTAGAGGAAAGATGATGATTTGGTTTTTAGACAGACTGGTTTTGTGATGGCATGAGAAGTCCCAGTAGAACTTAGAGTCACAGGAAGTCAGCTGCAGAGAGGTGAGGGCTGGGGATGACAACTCAGAAGTGACCCATGTAGAGTTGATAGCCGCAGAATGGATGAGGGAGATTCCACAAGGTGAGTCAAGGACAAGGCCAACAGGAACTCCTCAGTTAGTTTAAAAGAGCAGAGACAACTGGGATCAGAACTGCAAGGAGATAGAGAAGGCCAGGGTCAGAGGTCACCTGGATGTAGTGTGAGGTTACAAATGCAGGACAGGAGAGACTTTAAGAGGGGTTGGTTCGCAATCTTCAATGCTGATCATTTGATTTGAGCCCTTACTGTGGGCTAGGCATGTTTCGAGGAACTCTTCATCAGTGATTTCATTTAATTCAGCTCTTGAATTAAGAGGTGCTATTATTATCCTCATTTGACAAATGACCTAACAGACTCGGAGAAATCACAGAACTGATCAGGGCCATCTGGGCAGTAAAAGGTACAGAGCTAGGATTCAAACCCATTGTCTTGGAAGCCAGAGCTGCATCTTGAGAGATGAAGGGAAAGATGGAATAGGGTACATATCAGTTTGCTTTGACTCTGGGTAGCTTGACAGGACAAAACAGAAGTCTCTATTCTGGACAAGAATTGAAGCTGAAAGAGGTAGGAAGCCTGGAGACTCTTCTCACTAAGTGTGGGAAGGTTAGGGAGCAAGTATGGGCGAGGCGGCCAGGCCTTGCCATCGGCTGCTGCCTCTGCTGGGCCTGAGCAGGGGAGGCTTCTCCAGAGCCTTCTCCCTGCCTGAATGGAAATGCAGCCAGCCCCAGGCTTGCTGTTCTGGATGCGTTTCAGTGGACAAGGAGCCAGAGAGAACACAGAGAGCAGAGATAGAGAACAGCCCATCCATTCCCTGAACCCCTGAGGTAAAACTCCCCATAACCCAGGAAAGAGACAGAGGTCCTAAAAGGAAAGGAATGTGGGCTCTGGCCATGTAGCTCAGTTGGTTGGAGCATCATCTCAATATGCCAAGGTTGCAGGTTTGATCCCTGGATAAGGCACATACAAGTAGCAACCAATGGGTACATGAATAAGTGGAACGAGTTGATATTTCTCTCTCTCTCTCTCAAATCAATAAATAAAAAATGTTTTTAAAATTACACACATACTCCCCTGACTGGTGTGGCTCCGTGGGTTGGGCATCATATCACAGACCAAAAGGTGGCTGGTTCGATTCCCAGTCAGGACACATGACTGGGTTTCGGGCCAGGTCCCCAGTTGGGAGTATGGAAGAGGCAACTGATCGATGTTTCTCTCGCACATTGAAGTTTCTCTCCCTCCTTCTCTAAAACTAAATAAATAAAATCTTTTTAAAAATTGTTTAATTACACACACACACAAGAAAGGGATGTGGGTAGCCCAGCTAGGTCAGAGATCCCGCCAGGGGCTTGCCTGAAGCAAACAGCTATAGGGGGTGGCGGGGAGGATGAGATGGAGACGATATCCATTGTTTTTAAAAGCCAGAAAGGGTCAGTCAATTGTGAAGCACATGAGTTTGCTTACAGGTAAAAACAAGTCTCTTTCCCAAACATAGGGATCTAGGGATTGGTCAGAGAGGTTATCCCACACCCACCTCCCCCCCTAGATCCTGTTCTTCCGGCTGCCTCATTTAATAGTCCTTTCTTCTTCTCCCTCATATTCTACCCCCAAACTGGAAAGCCCTTCCCATCAAAAATCTAAGTTTAGGAAAGAGTAAAGCAGGAAGAGGAGAGAGGGGGACTCTTTTCCTAGGAATTCAGAGGTGACTCGGTGCTTCTATGGGAGTGAATAGCCAAATCTGTCACCTCACACCCTGGATGCTGTGATAGGCCGAAGAGAGTGAGTACAGGACGCCCCAGGCCTCCTGGAAGAAATTTGAGGCAGATCTGGGGACTGGATGCCAGGGCACTGGGATGCGTACAGTTAGAGGAAAAGGAAGAGGGGAAATGGAGGCCACCCTCAGTCTGAGGGGATAGCTTCTGGTGGGCACAGGTCTCTCTGGAGGGGGACTGTTGGTTCTGCTTCGTGTCATGATCTCTCACCTCAGAACTCTGTAACCCGAGCCTGTCGCCATCAGTTGGCGAACTCCACAAGACACACACCCTTCACTTCCCCTCCCCCACCCCAGACACTTTTTTTCTTTTGCTCTACAATAGCTGTGTCTTCTGCTTTCAATCAGTATTGCTGGCTTTCAAGTCAAGTCAAGTCAAAGGAGATTTGTAGATAAAGGGACCCTGTCTGACCTCTCAGCTCTTTTGCTGGTTTGCACGTGGAAGTCAGGGCAGATGCTGGTTGCAGGCAGCCTGTAAGTCAAGACAGCGCCCCCTGGAGTTGTGCAAATCACTAACCCTGGAGAGCATGAAAGAATCTGAAAGTGAAGGAACCTTGTGCCCTGACCCTCCTCTCCACCCTCTTCTCACCAGACCTGTGGTCCACCTTCTTTCTGTCTCTTCAGTACAAGCAACTCGTCCCGGCCTCAGGCCTCCAAGTCTGTCTGCCAGGACCACCTCTCCCAGGCAGCTGACTCCCATGGCTGCCTTCCTTTTGCTTCTGCATCTCAGCTCAACTATCAGCTTCTTCGCAAGGCCTTCTCTCTGTCCTGTGTTATTATTTCCAAAGCACATATCCTATCCGAAAGTTATTTTAAAAGAACTTATTAGCCCTGTCCCTGACTAGAATATAAACTCCAAGAGCACGTGGCCTTGGAGTGTCTTGCTCCCTCCTGCATCCTCGGCACCTAGGAAAGCACCTGGCTCCTACTGAGGCTGCTCAGTAAAGGTGTGACAAATTAAATTCATTTAAATCGAAACTCCCACCCACAAGTGACCGAATGTTTAAAATTGTTGATAAGCAATTAAAATTTAGTTACAAATAATTATTTTTGCCCATGCCTCCAAATGGTTGTCCACCTTCTCCCTAATTATTTGCCTCTTCCCTTTCATCTCCCTGGACGCTACATTCAGAATGTCAGGAATGACTGTAAACTTCCAGTGGTTAAAGGGAACCTATGACTTTAAAAAGACAGTCATCCGTGAAGATTATATAAAACACGCTGTAAAGAAAAATCTCCAAAGGAGATAAAGGGCATCAGGAGTAGGGCGTCTCCTTTTAATAAACAGTTCCTAGGTGGGGCCTGGCCAGCTGCTCCACCCCAGCAAAATAGGCCGGCAGGGAGACCTGCCCCTGGCCTGGGTTAACCCTTCTCTGGCCCTCACCTCAGTAGGATGCTGGGAAAGATCAGAAGAACCCAAGCGCTGCTTGCTGACTGGAGGAAAACAGCAAAAGCTGGTGGGTGAGGGGGGGTGGGGGCGGGACTGATTCCAACGTGTCTCCCCACCCCCCAGCTTTCTTCTCCCAAAGAGCCTTCTGTTCAGAGAAATGAAAGACTCTGATAGCAGATCACAAATTCAGGACAGAAAAGCTTCACTGTGCAGCCGGAGCCTGTACTGTGGGCAACCAGACGTTGGACACTTTTTTGCTTATGAACTTTTGGAGACCGTTCGAATAAAAGACTATTTGTTCCTGGACAAACACTCACCAGCAAAGAAGCCTTTAAGAGTAGGGGGAATTTTGTTTTGCATTTCCTCTTTGGAGAGAGAGACAAAGACAGAGGCAGACTTGCTCTACTTACTTTTCAGATAAAAGAACCTAAACTAATTTGTTTACTATTGCTGGGGATTCGTATTTACAAGTTCCTGTGCCATTGTGGTAAAAAGAAATGCTATTTTTAAAAAGTAAAAACCCACACAAACCTCCCTGTGTAGGGTTCTTCTTCCCCTTCCTGCCTCCCACTTTCATTTCACAGGCAGCCCAGAACAGACAGAGCCCAGTCTCAGCTCCCCCAGGTGACTCGGAGGTGCTCCCTCTCCCCCCACACTCCCTTCCAGAAAGGCCATACCTGGACTGGGATAGCAGTCTCTAGTCAGAGTTCAGTGAATGTCTGCATGCCGCACAAGTCACACCCCAGATTTGTTCCTTTTCAGAAAGTCAGGCTTCTGACATAGGGAACCCACGCTCTGGGTTTCCACCCCTCGCCCCTTGCAGTCTTCATTTTCCCTGTATACATGGAACATTTCTGAAATCAAGCTAGCAAGAGGTTGAATAATGTCCTTTTAAAAGAGGGTGTGCCATAACTGGGTCACTAACTGTGTGACTAATCACAGTTGCCTATAACCACAGCTACTGTGGCTTCACCCTGACATGGTCATTCGTAAACTACAAAATGACCCAGCCATCTGCAGGGGCTGCTGGCTCTGGAGTTCAGAGATCATCCCAGGCCTGTTCCCTGCTCAGCCCAGGTGGAAAGGGCCTCTGGGCACCTGCAGCCATGGGAAGGGACGTGACCACTTCCCCCCTCTTCTTAGTCAAGTCTTCACTGGCTCCTGCCTCAACAAGCATTCCCAACAGTTATGCTCCGGTCTGCATTCCTCTGAGCAGCCCTGATTACAGAAGAGAAAAGCAAGGCTCCTAGAATAAGTTTCTTTTGAAGAAAAGAAAAAAAAGGAAAGAGAAGAAAGAAAACTTCCCCCAACTTAGTTTGGGGTCCTTTCTGATGCCTGTCCCTTATTATTGCACTAAAACTTGATAAAATCCATAAATATTTCCCCAAACACTACAGTAATTTAAGGAGCCTTCAAGAGAGGAGCATCCTTTGCCAAAGGGTCCCTCGAGGGGTCCTTGCTCCTTGCAAGGAGGAGCAATTAACCCCTCCCCTTCCTGCAACCTAAGTCATCACTTCTGTGGGCCTGCAGTGCTAAAAGAATCACTTAGGGCCCAGAGGTTCATTTCTAAATGAGGAAAATGATGGGGGGCGGGCTGGAGGCAGAGGAAGATCTGTTCTCACTACTTCTCAGCTCCCCCTCTCCAACTCTCTGGAAATAGTTATTTTCCTGTACAGTTTGGGTAAAATTAGTCGAAGGTATCCAGTGGACAAAAGCACTCTCTCCATCAGCCCTGCCCCTTACCTGTGTCCCCCTCGACCCCCTCCGCAATACCTCCAGTAGAAACCCACTAATTTTTCCAATCGCCTTAATTCAGGAGGTAAATGCCACTGTTTTCGGGAAGAGGAACAGGAGCCTTCTCCAAATAGATGGAAGCACCAAATGAGAAGGGAACAGACAATGCTTGTGAAATCCCAAACCGGACCGGTAAGAACAACATCATAAATTATGGATCCCTCCAGCCGCCTCCGGCCTGTCACTGCGTGGTCTGTCTCCATGGACTTGCCCCGCGCTGGCGACACTGCCTGGTCCCGCGCGGGTGGGCACTGTAGTCCGGGCGTGAAGGTTGCCTGGGTCTCCGAGGACCCCGCTGCCCCCAGTGGTTCAAAGGGGCTGGGGTCTAGGGCCCTGGGACAGCTCGGAGCTCGGCACTGCTGGACCAGTAGGGGGGTTACCCTCCCACCCCCGCCCCCGCCCCCGCCTGACAGCACAGGCTTGTCCTTGTTCCCGGGGACCCCGCAGGAGCACCCAGCAAAGGCTTCGGTGCTCAGGTCCCACAGGAATCTGGCCAGGGGACACCAGGGGCACGCAGGGAGGGTACGGGTTGCACCCTATACCCCTGTGTGCACAGGCTGTGAGGCTTCGTGGGCGGCGTGGTGGGGCCCGGGAGCCGCGGGCGACATCTGCACGAGAGCGCGGAGGCGGGCGGGAGTCGTCACACGCCGGACGCCCATCTGGACGGGCTTTCCTCCCGTGCCAGATGCGAGGAGGGAAAAGTCAAGGTTAAATGCTGCAGCGGGGGCTGCGGCGGAGGCTGTGGCTGGGCTGTGGGGCGGGGGCTGCGGCGGGCGTGTAAAGCCGAGGCCCCTCCTCGGTGCCCAGCTCGGCCCGCAGGCCACTCAGCCCCACCTTGCTCTTTGCCTTCCTCGGAGCAGATGTGCTGTGACCCCTGTATTATTCGTGCTGTCAAGATTAAAGGAGCCCCCACCCTGTTTAGAAATTGCAACTCTTGTCCCTAACCCTCATCAACCCCACCTATTGTTTTGTTTTGGTTTTGTTTTTTGGCAGCATCTCAACCTCCCATCATAAGGTGGGCAAACCCCTCGGTTCACATTTAAATTTGTTTGTGTGCCAAATTGGCCTGCTGTTCTGCCCTCTTAGCGACTGTAACCAGCACCACAGAAACAATGAATTAGAGGAGATTAAAGTTACTGAAAACCGACTCATCGTGCAGATGTGTCTGCTGAAGGCTGCTCTGTGGACCAATGTGTGAAGGGTCTTTGTGTGTGTGTGTGTATGTGTGTGAAAAGCCAACAGCCTCACATTTGTTCTTTGATAATTTGTCTTCAATATGCACCCCCCCTTTTTTAATGATGATGAAAGGTCAATTATGGGACTCAAAAATAAGCAACCTTATCTGGCCCGCCGGTACTCCCAGAAATGAATGGCAGAGTTGGGGTTTCTCATGGGACAGAGAAAAGGGAACTCCAAATCAAGCTGAATTGTGTGTGAGTCAGGCCCTGGAGAAAATTGTGGGTAGAGGAAATGTGGGGGGCGGTTTCCTGGATTTCTGTCGCAGGAAGAAACCACCAGTGGGAGGGAGGGCAGTGAGGGGAAGGGGCGAGGGAGGGGGGAGGGCGGGAGAAGGGCCTCCTTCAGGACGAGGGGGAAGGGACGGCAGCTCGGTGGGAAGGCTTGGCGGTCTTTGTTTTGTTTGTGTGGGCAAGAGCTGGGCCCAGTGAATGTGCCTGAGTGTGCACCAGGCGGTCAGCTGCCTGGCGAGGTAACAGCTGGCACCTGTGCGTGAAAATGCAGCGTGCATTAGCAGCATCATTATTTAGCATTAGAGCATTACAAAGATAATTACTGCCAGTTAGAAAGGCAGAGGACAGAGGGAATTGAAACCCCAGACCCTTGGCTTTTCAGACTCCCAGGTTACAAGTGTAATTTCCAGCAGCCTTTGTAGGGCCACCTCTCACCAAGCTGCCTGTAGATTGGACAGCGGAGCCAGTGCCCTGGGGCTCTTTTCCAGGTCTCACCCTGACTCCAGGGTCAGGTTAGGATCATAGATAAACTATCAAAAATCACCACACTGAAGTTTTCTGATAGCCAAAGATGTTTTTACGTGGAATGCCAAAACTATCCTTTTAATCTGCAATTAAATGGGTCAAATAAAGGAGAGCAGGTACGTTGGTCTTCAAATAATAGTAATAACCTCACCAGTTAACAATTGTTGAGCTCCTTTCGTGTGGCAGACATTATGAAAACATTTTAATCAGTTTTCTTCCTTTATCTTCACAGCCTTAAAAGGAGGACACGACTGTTACAACCACTTGCTAGATGAGTAAACCGAGGCTTAGGGAGGTCCAGGGGAAGTGTGCAAAGTCACTCAGCTGTTTTCAGTTTTACCCTACTGCCTAAAGGTTAAGATGTCATTAGGTCCTCAAAACTGACCAGAGAGCAAGGAGAATGGAATACAATAAGGAACCTTTCCCAAAGCTTGAGATTTAGTATGTAATGACTAGTTTTCCAAACACACATTCTCTCTACATGCATCCTTGGTTTGGTCAGAAGTAATCTCACAGAAGAAAACACCATGATGTCTGGAAAATAAAGCGTTTCAAGAAGTGTCTTCTTAAATGTCTAACCACTATGCTGCATCCCTGAAACTAATATAATATTGAATGTCAACTGTAAAGTGGGGGTGGGTGTCTTTTTTATAGAATGGTATACTGATTTAATTAGTGAAAAAATGTTGGGACTTCCAGTCAAGATGGCAGCATAGGCAGACATGTCTCGTATCTTCACACAACCAAATCAAAATTACAACTAAAATACAGAACAACCATCACTCAGAACCATCAGAAATCAAACTGAATGGAAGTCTGACAACTACGGAATTAAAGAAACCACATCCATCCGAACTGGTAGAAGGGGTGCAGACATGAAATGGGCTGGTCCATACCCATGTGTAGTAGATAAAAATTTGGGAGGGATATCTTGGGATCAAGGAGTCCCAGCCCCACACCAGGCCCCCCAGCCTAGTGTTCCAGTGCCAGGAAGATAAATCCCCACAACTTTTGGCTGCAGAGACCAGCAGGGACTTATTCGATGAAAGAAACCTCTGGAGCCCCAAGCAGTTCCTCTTATAGAACCCACACATGGACTCACCTTCTCAGACCCACTCCAACCAAGCTCCAGCACTGGGGTAGCAGCTTGAAAGGCACCAGTGGCATACAGGGAAAAGCTGATGTGTCTGGCATCAAGGCCAGCAGAGGTTATTGTCCCTTTTCCAAACCCTCCCCCCACAGAGCCAGAAAGCTGGTGCCATATCTGAGACTTCATCAACCTGGCTAACACTGTTTGACCTGCCTTAGAGATCCACAGAGACTCCTCGTACAACTTATAGGCTGACCCAAGCTGCTTTTCCATATGAATGCTGGTCTTGGCTCATGTTACACAACTTCCTAAATCCTCTCAAACAAGCAACAGCTAGCCTCAGTGAGCCCCAGGCCCAGCACTAACAGCAGCCATCCTAGATTCACCGTTTGGCTTCATCTGAGAATCTCCACACCCAGTACAAAAAGCAACCATCTCATATTGCTTTATAGCTCAGGCAGGTTAGCCCTGGGCAAAACACAGGAGGGTGCTGAGCTTGGCCTGCACCACCCAGGAAACCCCAGGGCTGGTGCACCCAGTGGACAGCTACAGACCACACTGGAGCACCACCACCCTGCCCCTGCACAGCTGATCCTCCACAGAGGGCGGAGGTTGGTGGTCACAGCCAATTTTTGCAGCTGACTGGCCTGGGTAAATCCCTTCCATTGATCTGCCAATAGCAACCATGTGTCAACTACAAGAGGAGGGTGTACTCAGCCCACACAAAGGATGCATCTCACATACCCAGTTTGGGTGATAGGGGAGGCAGTGCCACTGGACCCTATAGGACACCTACTACATTAGGCCACACTACCAAGACATGGAGTCAAAGCAGCTCCACCTAATACATAGAAACAAACACAAGGACACTGCCAAAATGAGGAGACACAGAAACATGGCCCAATTAAAGAACAGATCAAAACTCCAGAAAAATAGCTAAATGAAATGGAGATAAGCAATCTATCATATGCAAAGTTCAAAACGCTAGTTATAAGGATGCTCAAGGAACTTAATGAGGACCTCAGCAGCATAAAAAAGATCCAGTCAGAAAGGAAGGATACACTAATTGAAATAAAGAACAACTTACAGAGAAACAGCAGTAGAATGGATGAAGCCAAGAATGACATCAATGATTTGGAACATAAGGAAGCAATAAACAACCAATCAGAATAACAAGAAGAAAAAAGAATCCAAAAAAAGTGAGGATAGTATAAGCAGCCTCTGGGACAACTTCAAGAGAGACAACATTCACATCTCACATCTTGGGGGGAGCAGAAGGAGAAGAGAAATTGGAAGTGTATTTGGAAGAATAATGAAAGAAAACTTCCCTAGTTTGGTGAAAGAAATAGACATGCAAGTCAGGAAGCACAGAGAGTCCCCAATAAGATGGATGCAAAGAGGCCCACTCTAAGGCATATCATGATTTAAATGCCAATGGTTAAAGATAAAGAGAGAATCTTAAAAGCAGCAAGAGAAAAGAAGTTAGTTACCTGCAGGGGAGTTCCCATAAGACTGTCAGTTGATTTCTCAAAAGAAACTGCAAGCTAGAAGGGATTGGCAGGAAATATTCAAAGTCATGGAAAGCAGGGACCTACAGCCAAGATTGCTCTACCCAGCAAAGCTATCATTTAGAATTGAAGGGCAGACAAAGAGCTTCCCAGACAAGAAAAAACTAAGGGAGTTCATCATCACCAAACCATTATTATATGAAATGTTAAAGGGACTTATTTAAGAAAAAGAAGATGTTCAAAACTATGAATGATAAAATGACAACAAATACATATCTATGAAAAATTTAATGTAAAAAACAAAGAAAACAAGAACAGAAACAGAGTCGTGGATACAGGGAGCATTGTTATGGTTGCCAGATGGGAGGGAGTGTGGGGGGTAAGTGAAGAGGTGAGGAGATAAAGAAGTACAAATAGGTAGTTACAGAATAGCCATAGGGATGTAAAATACACTATAGGAAATGGAGTAGCCAAAAAACTCATACACATGACCCATGGACATGAACGATGGTGAGGGGATTGCCTGCAGGAGTGGGGGGGGTGCTGGGTGGAGGGGGGCAGAGGGGAAAAAATCAGGACAACTGTAAGAGCATAATCAATAAAATATAATTTAAAAATGTTTCACAAACTTGCTCATTAAAGAGTTTGCACTCAACACATACCACTTACTACGTGGACAATAACACAGGAAAGAGTGTAGGAATCAAAACTGGCTTTACTTTTGAGTCCCAGCTAGGCCAATGAACTCACTTCCCAACTCCTTACCTAATTTGTTTTTTGATATTGTACTGAATTAAATCAGAGAAAACATTTACTTTCCAATGTACACGTTGAATTTGTACCATCAGATTATGATGCCAACTGAAGTGTTATTATTATTAATATTGATAATAATTCTTAATAACAATCACTAGCACGAACTGGGCAATTATTAGGTATCAAGTATTGCACCAAATGGTGAACATTCATTATCTCATTTAATCCTTTAAAAGAAAGCCCTGGCTTCCACTTCTTCCCCACCTCCTCTCCACCAGAAAGAAGCCAGAAAGCTCTTTTAAAGTGTAAACAAAATCCTGCTTTTGGTTAAATCCTCAGATGGCTCCCATCCCAAAGTGCTCAGAAAAACTCCAACTGCTTCCCTAGGCCTACAAGCCAGTACCACCCACACCAGCCTACTGCCTAGTTCCTGCAGCAGCCTGTATCACTACCCTCCAACCATGAGCTCACGCTTTGCCAAAGACATTCATACCTCAGGGCCTTTGCACATCCTTCTCCCGCTGCCCGGAATAACCTGTCTTTGCCTGACTAATGTTTTTCATTCTTCAATTTAAATGTTTCCACATCATGAAGATCTTCCTTCAAACCACTGAAATCACCCTAGCACTCTTTTATTTCACAGCACTAACATCATGTAAAATAACTCATTCTTTGTTTGCCTATTTGATTATTTCCCTCTCCGAGCCATAAGAGTGGGCAGGACAGGGGCACACATTCAATGTTGCTCTCCACTCCATCCTCGATCCCTGGTGCTTCCGGGACAAGCAACAATATTTGTTAATAAATAGAGACGCACTCTCAGAGGTAGATGTTATTTTGAAAGCAAAACAAAATGACAAACACACATGATCATGAAGAAATGTTAAAATCAAATCGGAGACTATAGAAAATGAACTTACCATGTGAACAATTTAAATGTACATCAGGGTAACATTTCCAAATGCATCAGAGGTTAATTCATCAGCTTGCACACTTATTCCAGCCACACAGTTTAACATTAAATATTCTGGGACTTCAGATGTAATGTTTCCTACTACTTCTGAATTTTCAAAGTATTTGAACATTTAAACTAGCTGTGGGCATTCCAACTAGTCATTTCTGCTGTTACCTAAGGAAACCAGCAGAACGTGGTTTTATTGCACAAGGGTAGGAGCCCAACGTAGCCACAAACCCAGTGACATAGTCTTCTACTACTTCTCAATCTTTGAATAACTCACAAGCAGCCCTCACCCCAGGGAAAGGCGAAATTTAAACAAAAGAGGAGGGGCCGTCTTCATCCTTACATTCATGGAGTCCCTTCAAAGTCAAGAGTTCACTGTTTCTCCAGATGGTAAGCAGACAGCTTTTCTGTGACAAGGAAAACTTCATGGGTCTTATCTTTGTGTTGATTTCACAGCTTGGCCAAACCTGCATGTCCTACCAAGGAGATGGCTTCCACTCAAACCTGGTTCCAGTACAGATCTCTGTGCTGCACACGAGGCAGGTTCCCTTCAGAGAACTGAAGTTTTCTGTTTCCTACCGGCAGGAACCATAGACGCTCTGTAGGAAAATGCAGGAATCAGATTCATATAGGACAAAACACAACCACCCCAGGAGGAGGGGGAGATTTTCCTGAAGTATATGCATCTCCCTGGTTTCACATGACATGCGGATGGTTTATAATTCACGTACCACAGGAAGCTGAAATTGACATTTCCTGGCCTCTCCAATAGTGGTTTTCCAGTGAGGAGAGAATTCTGACTAATCAGTGCTATTTTTTTTTCTTTGAGTCTTCATAGTGAAAGAAAGCCAACTTATAACAAAGGGGGGGGGTGAGAAAGTGGGCTACAGAGAAACAACCTAGAGCTGGTCTTGATATCAATCATCTGCACCTTTTGTGAGGCAGTTAACAAGCAAGACCTACCCACACAGACTGGCACTGATATGCATTTCAGTATGTTACTTAGAGCATGAATGAGGCATCACCTACCTTTCTATCAGAAAGGTTTTTTAATATAAATATACAGACCAAAGTCAGATCAAACTTGATAGTGAGAACGTAGGCAAGAGAGATTATACCTATACTCAGTGTTTTTTAGTATACAACTGTATTTTCCCCGGTTTGCCTATTCTTTCATATGTGGACGTGTGTGTGTTGTGGGATACAGTTTTCAAGCCTTGACACTTCTGTGTGACATTGTTTTAGCTGTTATACTTCAACACACTTGACCTTCAGCAGAAGTGGGCAAAGTGAACCTTCGGTTTGCTGTGGTTTCAGAGATACATCAATCATTTCTTCTTTTTTTGTGTGATTGTTGTAAAAGTTGTCTGAACGTGGAGGTGACCTCAGGGCCCACCCAGCCCTTCAGGGAGGCCCCCTGTGGTGTGGGGGAAACCTTGGCAGGCTAGATGAGGTCAGCTGTTCACAGGAACGGTAGGCTCTAAGGGAGAGTCAGTGAGTGTATGGCTTCCAGAAATTTAAGAACCACAGCCCCACACAGTGATGAGTTCACATTCTTAGGAAGGGAATATCAGGTCACCAAATAGGAGCTTGGGCCAAACATAGTGAATGAATGAAGTGTACCAGTCTCAAGGAAGACTCTTCTTACAAGGTTGAAAAGATCAGCATGGGAACTAAAAGGAAGTTAGATCCAAAAATTGTCACTCCCTCCCCAGGATTGTTGGGGGAAAAGAAGAAGAGGATGACTTGACCAATGAATAATATTATCATGTGCGCTGGGATATACCTCCCTACAATGGACATGGAAGCAGGAAGCTTTTATGGATGGATGTCTGCAGCCACCAGAGTTGTACATACTCTTGACCACTGGTTGGTACATTTCACTTTAAACATGAATTAACCAGACTTATGGTTGACATGTCAGTTTCTTGGGGGTTTTGTTAAGTGAGAAGCAATTCTAAGCCAAATACTCCCAGGTGCCCTGAGAAGCCCATGACCAGACTGGGGACTTGCCATGGTAGTGCCCCTGGGAGACCATCCTGACCAGCCAAACAGCCCCTAGATGACATCACCAGTTTGACAATAATTGAAACAAACAAGCAAACTGCAGCAAAACTCCAGGACATTGTGAGCCCAGGGGAGGGAAAGTACTCATTTCTTCACAACACCCCACCCCAGAGTCGCAACACCAACATCTGACTTGTTTACATGATTCATAACTATTAGTCAAAACAGCAGTTATTTTTTCAATAGAGTCTTGGAAACAGACATCACTCAAAGTCAGGGTTTCTAGGAATTATTTCTCCAGGAGTACCTGTTGGAAGAAGAGTCTTCCTGAATGAATATAACTGTTTCTGGTGGGGTAAGAAGCACGGAGTATTTCCCAAGGAAATTTCGTGCTTACTCTCAGGAGGAACACACAGCTTCAAAAGTCAGACCTCGGAGGAAGCAGAAGACCGACTGACTGACAGAATGAATTTGGTGCCACTCTGACAGCAAGGAAATGAGGACTATCTGGTCCCCCTCTTTTCTTGGGGGAAGCCCTTTGTTGTTCTCAGGACTTTCTTTACGGCAGGAGGAGAGCCACCCACGAGGCAGTTCTGTCAGGCAATGAATCCAGATGTTTAGAGAACCTTCTACTCCTGTCTAGCTTGGTGACTGCCTGACAGCATGGAGTTATCCAGGTGATCCTTCCACTTACCTGAAGGCATTGGAAGAGTCATGTAAACATCTAGAAGAACTGAGCTCACGAAGAGATAAGCAACACAGCTCTGCCAGCCCATTAGAGGGGGAAACTGAAAAGGTTGCAGCCAATTATTAATAAGACAGGTGAACCTGAGACATCGAGAGGAGCACTAGGGCTACAGGAAACGGATTGCAGATATGAAAGTGCTTGGAGCACAAGGGGCCACCGGGCAGCCCCCAGGGAAGACTCCAGACAGGAGAGGGTGGGGTTTGATAGCCCACAGGGATTCTTTTTTTTTTTTTTAAGTGAGCTAACACGAAATCCAGATTTTCTTTTTTACATTTAGGAAAATCTGAATTTTTACCTTCTCTGTCTCACACAAAAGTCTTTATTTTTAGTTTGAGTCCACTGCCAGGTTCAGAATGAGCAGAATAAAGTGATTCATCTCATCTAAACAACGCAAGAGTTTTATTTTTAAGAAAATGAAACCACCACACTTCTGTGAAGAGGGTGGGGACTCAGATGCAAGAGGCAAGATCTCAGGGCACAAAAGTTAAGGGGTCACTGGCTCATAGGCTCTTGTAAATACAGAGTTGGCGCCTCGGAGGGAGGGCCTCCTTAAATTTTGGGCTTTCCTCACCCTAGTTCTGACCTACTAGTAATCACAGGATGGAAGGAAGACAGCATGGTAGATAAAATGAAGGCTCTTCTATTGAAATAAAATCAAAGAAGTATTGAGTTTCCTATTTCCTATTATATTTCAGAACTCAAATGACAAAACGATGAATTTGAATCCCCCTGATTCCCTTGAAGTAGTCAGGCATCTCTTCCATCACCTCATTAAAAACATGCTCTTAGAAGCGTTCAGAAGCTTCTCTCAGTATTGCAGGCTGTGGTTTTAATAAGGTGGTTTCTTGCTCCTATTGAAACCCCTCTGCCAGGTTCGGCACTCCCTGTGCATGTGGAATAGCTGAGCAATGTCCTCTCTCACCTTTATTTTCCTAAAAACATCTTGTGGGCACCTTTTAGCCTTTCACAACCCCTTTCATCTTTTCTTATCAAACCCATTTTCCTTTAGTCACTGAGACTGTTGGTTTCTAGAGTTTCCATCTAGTCACACACCTGACAGGGGTGTATTAGTGAGCCTAACACTTTTTTTTAAAAGGAAAAGGAAAAGCATTGTTTCTATACAGATCTTTCTTTCAGCAAATATTGTTTTAGGTTTATATAGCATGTACTAGAATTAACGGGGGCTGGCCCTTTAGAAAATATACTAAACATGTTCTTTAGGCAGCTAAGCTATGACTGTCAGGCTCTCTGAACAAAACCAGGGATTATACCTGCTACACAGGCCCTCGGTTGGTGACAGCACATGGCTTTCCTATCTTGCTGGATTGTTCTAGGAAAGGGGTCTGACCTGAAGGAAACCATCTGTAGGCTACGAGGTGGCCTAACACGACCGCACTGCTGAATATGGACACTCTGCCCTAGATGCTGAAAAACCCAACCAGATGGACTTTCAGGCAATACAGCACGTCATTAAAAAGGGAACAACAGTGGGGTAAGCAGAAATGGAAAGAGGCCCAGAGAAGAAAGTAAACAGAAGGCATGGAAGTTTGGAGGCAGTAAGAGCTGTGAGTTAGTAGTGTCTCGGAGATAGGGGAAGGAGGAGGGGAGAGAGGCCAGAAGCTGGTGACAGGAGAAATGGAAGCAAGAAGCAGGGACTGAGCGGGTCTGAGAAGCTGACAGGGGTTGTTGCATTCGCCTGCAAACATCCGTGGTCCTTTCTTCAGGCAGCAGTGGCATGATTCTCCTCGGAGCACATCACCTCCCTGCTTTCAGTCGCTTTGTTTTTGTAAGGAGTAGACTGATCCGAGCCCTGCCTAATCTCCAGCCTTGGGACTAGCCCCTCATAGCACCCACCTGGCTACAGGGACTGGTGCAAGGATGGGCCTGGGACCCAAACCACGTCAGTGAGAGCCTGTGGCACTGGCTTCTAGAACTGTTACTATAACTCTGCAAAGAAAAGATTTTTTTGCTGCACTTGGGAAGCTAACAGTGCCAGGAACCACCATGTAGGGAAACTCAGTCCCCAAAGTGAAGTCAACCCATAGAAAAGCAGGGCCATGGGGTAGAGGGGGACCACCCAAGCCATGAAAGCGAGGCCTGCCTCCAGGCGTCTCTGATGCACTGGAGGCACCATAATGGAGCACCTGCGGAGTGAGGACCGCCAGACACTTGCTTCTAAGGACAATGGCATAATTGGATACAGCGTGGAAGGATCAGCCCTCATTATTTCTAGGGTATACTACATAAACCTAACACAATACTTGCTGGAAGAAAGAAGCTTGGAATATAATTGCTTCTTAGCAGGTGATAGTTATTATTACCAGGACGTGATACACTCATTATCATCCAACAGCGTCCCCTCCCAGAGTCACAGGGCAAAGTCACAAATTTTCAAAAGCACCCTTGAAAATCCCTTAGTAAGCTGACACACTGGAAAGAGTTGCTCCAAAGTCTAATACAAAGTCTAATACATCTGGATTTTCCTCACTTCTGGGCAAATCACTGCTCCTTCAGCAAAGCACCAGCTGGGGTTGTGGGGAGCTCGTGGGGAACCCATCTCTCCAGGCCAGAGTCACACAGCTCATACACAAAGGCACGTGGCATCTGAGACTCACTGAGAGAATGACCGACTTCTGACTCCCACACTGGGCTCTGGGACTGTCGCTCAGTGAGCGGACATGCAGACGTTGCCTGCACTATTATGTTATTGTGCTGCCCCCTCTATCACGTTTTTGTTTTTCAGCCTTAACTCACTTAGGCGAAGGCACATGTGACTATTATGCTATAATATTCCACCAATACAGGCTTTTATCCCCATCAAATTACATACCAAGTGGATCAGCACCCAAATACCCACTAGCAGGTAAACCCATCTGCAAAAATACCTTGACATTTGGATTGTCTTCCCCCAGCTAAAGGAGGCATTTTCAGAAAGTCAACTTTGTGGCAATTCTAAAATCATTCTTAGATACTTGAAAATGTTAGAGTTTAGCAATGCAGAGGTCTGGCTTTCCCCAGAAAATGAACGGTCGATGATAACGTGAGCACATGTGTCATTTCCTCCGTGACCAACGCTGAGCTGATGAAGGGAGTGTTTTCGTGGGAGCCCTGCCCAACGGGAACCGGTGTAGTGAAGTGCACACCATGGACACACACAGGAAGTGAAGGCGTCACGTTGATTCACCTCAAAGGAGGAAAGTTGATTCAGTTAGCACCCTCTAGACACCAAACCCGGCCGGATGGGGACTTGACCCAACTTGAGAGGGCACAGGAGGCCTAGAAAAACTGAGACCACAGAGGAGGGGTGGGAGGTGAGGATGCAGTGAAAGGAAGGAGGAGAATAGGGAGTAAATGACATTGAAGGAAGACATTCTGGTCAACTTTCTGAAGCCACACCTGCCACTTGGCAGAATTAGGGGGTGGGGGATGAACGAAGCCAAGGGACATTCTTGACAGATCAGAAATAATCTGTCAGAAGGCAGAGGACCCTATTACCTATTTGTTCTAGATATTTCCACTCCTCCTTCCTCCAAAAGATAACAGAGAAATAGAATGGCTGAGTTCAGGGTCCGAGTCAGATATACCTGGATCCAAATCTTGACGTTGTCACCTGGTAGCTGTATGCCCTGGGACAAGTTATTTCACTTCTCTTCTCCTCAATTTCCTCATCAGTGAAGGTGATAATAATACCATCTCTCTCAGAACATTAAAAGAAATGATGGATGAAAAGTGCCCGACACAAAGAAAATGTTCCGTAAATATTAGATGCTGCTATGATACTGTCTTTCCCATCCTCAATTATTTACGCAGTGCCTGTGATAACTGATTATTGACAAAGCACCATTCTCCTCTGGGCATCCGGAGGCTGCATAGAATGCTTAGGATGTCACTTTGACCTTGCATGTGTTTACAGTCAGCAGAAATTAATTCACATACTAGATTTGTCAATTGCCATAGGCTTCAGGGTCCCGATCAGGGAAGACCTTGAGCAACATAAAAAAAAAAACAACATTCAATGTCAATAAGTGAATTTGAATCTTCCTCAAAGTGGGCTGTTATTCAAATGAAATACTATAAAATGTGAAACTTCTTGGCATGATCTCCCTTCATAATCAGGTGAAAGCTTTGGTCTTTCCATTCCAGGAGAGTATTACAAGAAATGGGCTTTGTCAAGGACCCCAAATTCACACAAGAAAGAAAGCATCTAGAATACCTCCATACATGCTATCATACACAAACTTGTTGAAAAGTGGCTGTACCTGCCATTCCAATTTTATATGTTCATCGATGGTGGGTTCCCTCAATGTTCGCCCCGCTGGGGAACTTAAACTGTGGTGGTTGTTTTAGAAGAACAAAGGGGCATCCTTTGATGATGAGATTATTGCATCCATTTTCTGCTGAATTACCCAGTTAATTGTGGTTTGCCATCTTCTGCCTCTGCAGAAGGAGATTTAGATTCATGAAGTCATCTACTCATCTTTGAAAAATAAACTGGTTAAGAAAGTAGCTCTGGTAATATTCATTACAGTTTTAAACAACTCTCTTTTTTCCCATTTCATCACAGCCGTAATTAATTTTGTGGCTCAGGTACACGAAGAGATTTAAAGCGATGTTTATGAAATGAATTAGCCTCTCCCTCATCTTATTTAGAGTTCTCCATTGTGAATATACTCAAATTGTAATGGAGAGGCAATTTATGAGAAAGCTCTCTGGTGTCCTTGATTCTGTATCCTCTAGAGGATTTATTATTTAGTTCTTTTCCTTTCTCAGGGCCAGAAGATCAGGTGGCAGAAAGACAGCAGCTTTGGGATATTTTGATGAGGCTCAACAGAGGGGTTAGGGAGAAGCGAGGCAGGCAGGGCGGAGTGGAGGGCACCCACAGCTCATCAGTACGTGCACAGGTATAGTGGGAATGGGGTGCAAATGGAATCTTTAGTTCCCTATGTGTGAGACCACATGCAGTTGGGCACAGCCCTGGAAGAGGGCAGGGGACACCTGGTTCTCGTCCTGCCTCTGCCCTGGAAAACCCACATACTCCCTGTGGTCTCTAACTTTCTTGGCAGTAAAATGAGGAGGTTGGAACAGAGGAGCTCTAAGGTGTCTTCCCACTATGAAATCCCACAATTTACCAATTTATCAATTGTAAAACTGTTCATTTGGCTACTCCTTATTTCAACTTTCCAACTTATCTTTGGAGTTTTAAGTAGTTGATTACATACATACATAGCCACCTTGAAAAGCTTATCTCTTTACCTGCACTGGGCCATATTATGATCAACAGGGGAAAAAAGGTTTGAGCTAGTTACTAGAGCGCTCTGTGCGATACGACAGCTGTTAGTCTCAAGGGTCTGTCTACACTTAAACTTGTTCTTCCATCACAGAAGCCACTTCTCAAGTGCTCCACAGCCACGTGTGTCAGTAGCAACAGTACAGGATGCCACAGATATAGAATGTTTCCATCATCACAGAAATTTCTATTGGACAATATTGCAATTAGAAGGAAAATCATTTTTAAATAAGAGACCAGCTCTTCTTCCTAATCCCAGTTTGATAAATTGCGATCTCCAAAGCCAATCCACTAAGCAAATGGTCATCCTGAAGGCAGAATTTAAAGCATCTGAAAGCCCTGCTTTAAAATATCTTTCCCACGAGCTTGTCATGGGGTCTCCCAACCCCCTCTCGCCTGCCTCTCTCTCTCTCTCCTCTCACCCTGCCAGCTCCATCCTGTCTCTGCTCATCACGGGTGTCTAGAAACCCTGATGTGATAACTCAGGGAAGCAGCAGATGGAGAGGAGAAAATATAGCATTTTCCCTCCATTCAAATGTGCCATTGGTTATAGGGCATAATACTGTTTGTTTTTTGGTTTTAACCTGCCATTTTGAGATAATTTTAGTTGTGCAGATGAATTCCTGAAATAGTGCAGAATTCCTGTATACTCCACACAGCCTCCCCTACGTTAACACCTTCCATACCCAACATTATTAACATTAGTATAATGTTAGTATAATTCCATTGGCCAAATTGCAGGCTTTATTGGGATTTTCCAGTTATTTCATTCCGTCCTTTTTCTGTTCCAGGACACTACCCAGCCTCCCAGATTGCACTTAGTTGTCATGTCTCCTTATCTCTTCTAGTTGATGACCATTCCTCAGTCTTCCCTTGTCTTTCACGACCTTGACACTTTTGAAGAGTGTTGGGCAGTCATCTTGTAGACTGTTCCTCAACTTGGCATCGCCAGATGTTTTCTGATGGTTAGCCCAAGCTCGTGCGTGATTGGAAAGACACTTCTGAGGTAACGTATTTTTCGCGCGATGCATCGTATCAGGAGGTACAAAAGCTCTCTCTGGCACAGTGACAATTGTGAAAGCAGATTCAACAGTGCTGGTTCTTGAGTCTCATGCCTACAGCCAACGATGTCAGGGGTGGGAACTGTAGCAGAGAGTACTAGGGGACAGTAACCATGGGGTCCTCATTGGATAGATTCTGTGATGTAATTTGGGAATATTGTTCCTTCTTCTCTCACCTTCCTTGAAATTCTCTGAGATTCTTGACATCCTTTTTAATGAGTTTCTTTTCTGCTTAAATCAATCACAGTACATTTCTGCTGCTTACAACTAAGAAGGCTCACAGGTGGAGAAATTGGAACCAGAGGTAGTTATGGAAAACAGACCTCAAGGTAATGAGGGAAATCTGGGATTGCTTATCAGGCCTCACTGGGCAGAAAGAAAGTGCAGGTAAAGATGTGATTCTGTCAGGTCATGTGGCACGATGGCAAAATGGTTCTCTGAATAAAGTGCTCATTCACGGCAGGCGTCAGGGGGCCATGTGACTGCTGCCAAACAATAGTGTGAAGGTCACGGAGAATGAAAGCTCTAAGGGTGGATGGGTATCTCTAAAGGGATTGGACAGTTAAAGAAGGCTCAAAACTGTAACTTCTTAGCCCAAAGCATAGTCAAAAAAATGTGGGACTGTTACAGTAACCTCTTATTCTTGCAGCCATAAAGCTGAGGAAGTCAAAAGCCAACTCAATGTTGGATCCTGCAGGCTGACAGACTACACTGCCAGTTGAATTCACAGCCTGACTAGGTCTTTTATAGAAAATTTAGGGCATTGATGAGGGAAGAGTAAAAGGTAGTGGGTGGGAATTTGGAGGGCAATCCAATGGGCAAGCCACACACTTACAATACTCATAGGCTTCTAGTTAGATTTGGAACTAGAGTCAGGTTCCATGATGCCTCTAGAATAATACCAAACCTAAGCAGAAAAGACTTACATAGCAAAATAAGTAATTATTTTCTCACAAATCAGGCAAATACATATGGAGATGTATTCAGAAGAGTAACACCAAGGAGGGAAGGACATTTATACATTGAACTGAATTTAATTGGTATAGGTGCGTTTTCCAGAGAGCCTGGATTCAGTGAACTAGCTCAGGCAGCTGAAACAGTTTCAGTTGTTTATTTGTTTAGTTGACTGAAATCTGTACTCACTCATAGCCCCCGCTGAATCAGACGGAGATGCCAAAATTGATTTGATAAAACGTAGTTGGAGGAATCTAAAAGCTTGGCGTTTAGAGAGAGAGGTTGAATAAGTGTAACAGATTCTGTCAAACCTTACCATGTCTTTAAAGAGGGCCTCAGGAGAACAATCTCTTCATCAAAGCATCAAGAAGTGCATGGGTGAGGTGAGGGCCAATGTTTTTGCATGTCATTTTCTGCAGGCTGGGTTACTTGCGGTCTTTGGAAACATCCACTCCCAGAGACCTGGACACCACTGTGGTCCTCCACTCAGAGAGGGAGCTTTTGGGGAGTCAAGGAAGAAATAGAATTTTGATCAAAGTCCTCTCCCAGGAGATTTCTTGAAATCTTAAACCCATTCCGCAGTTACTAGTGTGTCATCTCAGCAATTAATAGAATCTTTACTTTGGTTCTTCCTAAGTAAGACATGAAGGACTCTGTGGTCAAAGAATTGGATGGAGTCTCTGAAGCATACTGACCATCCCCAGTGAAGAGTAAACCAAAAACTTTGCTTTATCCTTGGCAGAATTGCAGAGGTGAGTTCTCTCACCAAAGATGTGGGAGGTTGTACAGTGCATAAATCAGCCAGAGTCAGTTACTGTTGCTACTGATTAAGGATGTTCATTGATAAAAGAATTGAAACCAGAAGTGCTTATAGGCAACAGACTTCAGGGTGATGCAGAAGGTAGGCAGGTAGGAGAAGGAATGGCAGGGACTTATCACAAGGCTAATAAGCTGGTTGCTCTAATTGTGCCACCACTCTCCAGTTGTGGTCTCTCTCTACTGAAACAAATCAACATAGCCCCTGGTACATTCTGTGCAAGTTCCTATCTGAAAAAAATGCTTTTCTTTCTCTACTCCAATAGGCATAGAACATTGGAAGTTTGTTTCTGCCTGGTTGGGCAGGAGGACCTCATCATCATCATCATCCTGGTCTACTTCATTGGAAACATCATAAGAAGAGAACTTGCAGAGCAGGAAATAGCAGGTGCCATCGATGCCTTGGTAAGATATATGTAAACCAACAACATCATATATATTGAATGAAAATAAAGGCCACACTGAGAGGTCCATTAGTGTATGAAGAAATACTTTCTCAAAAGCAAAGAACTAATTGTTGCCCCCTTGAAACATCTAAGACAGAAGCATAATGCTTTGTGAACTTCTTTGGCATTTAAAGGCAACATATGTGACATTTGGTAGTGCTATTCCCTATGCCCCCCTTTTACTAAGGTAACTTGACAGGCTACTAGGCTTAAGTAAGGTCCAACTAGACTCCAGTTGGATGAGTCTGCAGCAGAAACAGCTCTTGCGCTTGAGTCTTATGACAACAGATCCAATGGTTCCAAGATGTCTGTAGCAAATGGAGATACTATATGGAACCTCTACCAAGCTCCACATAGTATCACAACTGGGACCCTAGGTTTTGAAAGCAGAAGCTACAGCCTCTTGGCAAGAATGATTTTCTTTTGAGAAATATGTTACTAGACTCTGATGGGCGTTGAGAATCTAATCATGGAACACCAGGTAAACCTGAAGTGCACATCATAAAGTGGCCATAAACTCAGACGTTCTCAGAAGTACGCATTATTCAGGCTGCACAGATACTGAAGGCACACAAAAAGTGTATGAGCAGGTACGCACGCCCAGTCTGCATCCTCCTGCTGTATTATGACCCTTACCCGACCCCATACCTGGGTCTCCCAGAGAATTCTCCCGCTCAGTTGCTAAAAATGAAAAAAAAAATTGATCTGTGCATACAGAGTGGTGCAAAAATAGGTTTATAGTTGTAAGGACATAAAACAGAGTTTATTCTTGCATTATTATTTATTATCATATTATTTCCACACAAACCACTGTAAACCTACTTTTGCCCCACCCTTTGTGTGGTTTTGCACATTCTAGCCGGTGCCAGTGAGAAGTAGGCTGCTGAAGACTTACACCCAGAAATCTTCCCAGTCAGTATAACTTGGGGTTTCTTTCATTGTCTATTCTACCTTCAAGTCGATATGAGCTAAGTTCATGCTATATCGGCAGTGGTTAAATGTTTGGCCATATAATAAGGAAATACTAAAGAGTAATATTTCAGAGTTGGTGATCAGATTAGGGAAAGAGCTTGGACTGACCTCTGAGAACAGGCACAGAGAGCACCATGTAAACACTCACCAAAAGCCCCTTGTGTGGAGGAGGCCCTCTTTAAGGCGATAGACGTGATGACTTACTCTCTGGGGGTTAGTCAACTGCTATCCCCAGGAACTCAGTGCTTGCTCAACAGGTTCATGAAGTAAGTGGCCATGGAGGGGGGAAGGGAAGCCATGTATGGGCTCAAAAACATGGGCATGATCTCAGCTGACCGAGGACCCAAACTGACTGCAGCAGTGATGAACCCTATGTGTCAATCTGGGACCATGCCCAGGAGAAGCAGCCAGCCTCCTGGTAGCTATTTAACGACACTGGATCCTTTCCGTAACCAGAGAAGTAGCAGGTCCTCCTCACTGGAAGGAACATTTATTCTGGATTTGGATTATACTTGTTTTTCCTCCTGCCATCTGCTTCCTACATGACTTGCATGGTCTTACTGAGCACCTTATTAATCATGACGGTATCTCACATTCACACAAAATTACTGCTCTCCGAAGCACTCATTTCTGAGTGAAAGAAGACAGACAATGGGCTGATGTTTATCAGATGCACAGACTTCACCATGCAGCCCATTGCTCAGAAGCAGCTGCCCTTGTGGGCAGTAGAATAACCTACTAAAGACTCAGGTCTAGCAACAGTTAACGTAAAATAATAAAAATCTTGTAATGGAACCAAATATAACCATGTCTGACTTAGAGAAATGGTGAGTTCACACCATTCAACCGAATGGTTCAGGGTATATAAAATGTGTTGAACCAGCTATCAACATGCCATTCCCTTTCACCTGTGAACAGGGCAGACATGGGCATGGCATGACTTCAAGTACACTTGCAACCATTTTGTTTTCCGACCCCACAGCTCTGAGCTTTGTTTAGAGGTTTTAATAAACAAGCAAAGAATGTTTTCTCTAGGCCAAGGAGCAATGGACCCATCGTATTTGAAGCTGAGGCATCATACCTGGATGTTTCATGATTCTCCTGCCACAAGGTGAAGAGACAAGAGGGAGGAAGGAAGGAGGGAGGAAGGAAGGGAGGGAGGAAAATATGTGTGTGTGTGTGTGTGTGTGTGTGTGTGTGTGTGTGTGTGTGTGTGTGTTAGGAATTTGGGCTGAAGTAATTGATCTGCTCATAAGGAAGAAATGTTACATGAGATCCAGCCTATATGGGATCCAGGAAATTCCCTGGGGTGCCTCTTGGAACCTGGAGTCATTGAGTGTTTCTCTTTCTGCTTAAATGAGACAAAATTGGTTGCTATAACTTGTCGCTAAGAACTTTGCCACACTGGGCTGTGCCTCAGGTCCACAGCTGTAGTATGGAAGTAAGAAAATGGCCCACTTATAGGGTAAGGGTGAAGGACACAGACTTACATATCAGAGAGTTCTTAATTTAAGTTCTTGATCTGCCACTTCCTGGTTCTGGCATCTTAGGCATAACCTTAGTTGTTTGACTTTTCCAACCTGTTTTGCCATCTATAAAACAGGTACCACAATAATAGCATCCATATGATAGGGCTTTTGTAGGAATTAAAAGAGATAATCCACATAAAATGCATGTAGCCATGATGTTAGCCATCATTATCTATGTTTTTCTGAATTGATGTGGGTCTTAAGGAAAAATACCTGAAATGGTAGTGTTAGTTATTATTTACAATGTGTCTTCCCCTTTCTTTTCTCTTCTGTGTCATTCTTGACGCTTACTTTCGGTGGAGCCACCTGTTAGCAGTGGAAGGAAGGACACTGGCGTGCTGGTGGAAGGAGCTCTGGTGTGACAGTGCACCTGAGTGTTAGAACCTGCCTCTGGCCCTGTGGGTTGGAGACAGTTGATTTCCTCATCTGTAACCGGAGAAAGTCGGGCTTGATTTCCTCCCCTTTTTTCCAGCTCCACCATGCTCAGTGTTCAAAGGGAAGGGTTCAGGGCCTCACTCCTGGAGCCTCATATCTCAGGGGTATGTCCCATAGTGGAGTAGTTGAGAGGTGTTGAATAAAATAGAAATTGTTTCAGATTCCAGTCTTCCCTGCACTAGACCTAATGACAGCTCCCCTCAAATACTGTAGTCAACAGAACCAGAACTTTCAAAAGAGCTGGGTAGAACCTGGCCAACACTCGGAACAGCCTTGGGCAACCAGACAAGTGTAAACTGTGATACCACACACTTTCTCGATGTGCGCAGCCCAACAAGTGTTCCAAGTTATGTGTCCCTTTAAAAAAATAGGATGTGAAATTGACTTGGAAAAAATGACTCAACCTTGATAGCATAGGCTAGGTTTTCATAGTTTACTGACTACATTACACAAATAATTTGAGGAGAAAGGGAAAGATTTAGTAATCCCAGGATGTCGAA